>JAODJW010000035.1:19289364-19305562 GCA_026777045.1 Hyperopisus bebe | reverse complement strand
GTCAGTTATTGAACGGGCTTTTAACGCAATTGAAAGTCAAGAAAATAGTGCCTTTAAATGCGACAAGGGGTTACATACGCACAAACTTCACGACCGTGATTTGAATTTTTAAGTGTGTTAAAAGTCAAGGGCCTAATGGTGGAGTGGGAATCAAACCAGCAATTATTCAGAAATAGAACCTACCGAGTCACACACTACCTTCTGACTAAACACGTTAAATATTAGGTAGCTACACCCTGTTGTCTGCATGCTTAAATGCAGTTATGAGCTATATATTAAAATCAATGATGTCATGCTTGCTGATGGTAGTTACTAGCTAGGTAGTTGTAAAAATGATGTAACTGGCTGGCTAGCTGGCTAAGATTAAATTAACGACAAACATTTGGCATTAAGCAGGGAGAAAAAAAGATGGCAAGAAAGCTTGAATTCACTGAAAATTTCCATGCATTATGGAATGAGGGGTACAGTAGGGGGAGGGGGCTTTAAGGTAATTAGCTGGGGATATTTACATTTTTTTACATATTTATAAATTATCTGAAGAAAAGGTAACAATTTTAGGTATTTGTTCACTTTAATTTATGGTTTTTGAATTGCAATTCATAGTCTAGAACTGAACTCAGACTATGACCCCCCACCCCCAGTTAGAAGCTGTCTGTACTCAGATGCAACTTATTAAAGATACAGTCTTGACTGGGTTTGATTAAGGTGGACCTGAACAGAACACTGGTGCATGGTACCCCACCCCAGCCGCTCCTGTCCCTCAGTGGTGCTGTGATCTCAGATCTTACCTGAACAATAATGAATTCAGCGCTGGTGTTCTTCTTCTGCTAAAGCACACAGCACTATTTAGGAACAGCAATGCCTCCCGATCGTGAACCACCGCTGCCCCACAGACCAGCTTAAAGCAGAGATAAGACGTGCCGGTGAAACTCATTTAAAATTTAAAATTCATCTGAACTTAATTTAAATGTAAAATGTATATAGGGCCAACGAGTCTCCACATGGCAAACATCCTCCACAGGCTGTGATGTTAGGCTATAAGGACCATGATTTCTTGTTATACATTTTAAATACTTAATTTTGCACTTTGTCAACCTGGATGATCCTCATACCCGACAGTGTTTATGCATTGTTCTTCAGAGACTACGGCTTCCTGGAAGTGCCAAAACAAAATATATAGGTGGAACTAGGAACTAAATACAACTTATACAACACTATACTACTTTAGCTGACTAACCTACAATGAATAGGTAATACTACAAGTAATAAACACTGCCCAATGATGATTTTAGATAGGGCTCACTTCTACTTACAATGTGCATACAGCAGGTACCCAGATGGCTGCCTGCCTCTCACACAAGCAAACGGAATAGTCATATATCGCCACAATGACCTTGAACAATCCAGGACAGGGTGGACCACTTCTTTCTAAAGACATTCAATTTTCCAAATGAGTGTAATCAACAAGAAGATGATCGATCACACCGCTGAGGTCACAAACAGCCCCGTTCATTACCAACACACTCTCAGAAGACAAGTGTGACTCCAGTTCAGGAGTGAAAAAGCAGTGCATCATAACCATTAGCTCACAAAAACTGATGCCAAGAATGAAATTATTTTGAGCTAGAACCAATTAAAAAGAAAAATCATAATTTCGTATCATGTGGATCAGTTTTCCAGTATCATACAACTTCCTGAAGTTCTTCTCTTTAACCATTCATGACATGAAACATCACAGAAACCCAGATTACTACCCACACATCAACTGGCAGGTGAATCAGCAGAAATATGCCAATGACATAAATTGTCCTCTTGACCCAACTGAACTAAAATTGACACAGAACAGTCTCCCCGGTGAAATTATTGAAAGAACAGCTCAATCTATGGAACAATTTCATTTGCATAAGTAGAAAACTACGCGGCATCCAGGGCTGAGCATTATGCCGATATTACTGTTAATCAATATCATCAGACAAGTAAGCCTGTGTTGATCTTACAGTGACTAACCGGTGATTATCGCCTTTGTCGGGGAAGTAGCCTTAGGCTACACGCGAGATGACGACGACGTCAGCTCATTCTATAGCTGTCTGTGACCCCCCAATCACTATCGTCAACTTTTAAAGACTGCTGTTTAGTGGATTATCAGTATATATTTTCATGCTTTCCCATTTTTATATCTGCTAAATAAAAATGAAATGGCCTGCTTGGTGTCGCAGACATGTGTGCCTATGTGTGGGCGGGGAGGGCGCTGGATCCCTCGATATTATCATTTATTGGGATATTTTAGACTTAAAATATCACTAAAAAAATAAAAATAAATTGCCCAGCTCTAGTGCCATCAAACCAAAGCAAATGTATACTGAGCGGTATTTCCCTTGAAATAGCGGTTGGATCAAGCAGCACGTACTATCCTTGAGGGACTGGGACCGGTAACTTGAGCCCTGGGACACATTGGGCTCTGTTCTGATACTTAACACTGCTTAGACTTAATGCCCTAACAAAGAACAATTGGACCAACAGACTTTTAAAAAGGCATGATATTCATACACATCTATGGCTTTCAAGTAATGGCAGCCAGCCAGTGAAAGTTCACGCTTATGACAGTGCTAATATCTTATCTTATTCTCCCAGGTTTCCTGTGGCAACGCGACCTGCAAGAGCTCATTCAGATCACCCAGAAAGTTCCTCTCTTGAAGGCAAGTGTCATTATAATCCCTTCCCCAGTGACCGAAACACCACAGGCTCACGGGCTGATCCAGGCCTCCGGTCAGGCAGGTGTGTAGCAGACCAGCGCTGGCTGGTAGGTAACACTAATATCCCTCACACATTTTTTGGGTTAAAACGAGCCCTCGTGTATACCTGCTCAGCAGCTGATGAAGCCAATGTTGGTGGTGGGGGGGTGGGGGGGGTGGTCTTAAACTGGCTTAATTATTAGCTGTACAGAAGGAGAAAAGCATCTTTCATGATCTGAGTCTGTAAAGATCGGTAAACAGACATATAGCGGATTCAAACGACTTATTGCCTTGACACATCTGTTAAAAATAATACGACGCTTGAGTATGCAGTCTCTCCCAAAACAAGATGACAGGTAATGAAACGGAAAGCAGATTAGCTTATCACCACTGAGCACAAGAGCAAAAACATGATTTTAAACATAAACACATACATTTCCATCTCAGAAAATGGAGAGTTCTGCCAAAACTGGGCACAAATTCCTTATTTAAAAAAAATTCTAAACAAACAAAAATACAACTTTGCACAATGTTTTAATCTAAAAGCTGGAATGAAAAAGGCAAACAGAATCCAGCACAACAAGGATTCCTGCCTGGAAAAAAAAATTATGTAGGAAGATGTGGGGGGGGGTAATGGGGGGGGGGTTATTTTAGCTGCACAGCAGAACAAACCTGTAGGACACCAAAGTCAAGCACAAAAGCACCTGGATGAATGATGTGTGATTTCCACCGGGTCTGCCAGTTTATGGGAGTGACCAGTAAACTCCCAGTGATCCTGGGTGACGATTTAAAACACAGACCAGTTAAAGGCTGTTATATTTAGGGCCCGTGGCAGTATGACTGGGGTGAGAGTCTCCAGGGCAAATTGAAGTCTCTAAGCTGGCAATGAATAATGGCCTATTATAACACTTTACTGCAGAATAATGGGACAACAGGCAGTCCGTCCAGAAGCTTAAGCAGACAAGCTTTTCATTAAGTTCCTGAACATTATGCGATCTGCTGCCCCGAGTTTTATATCATCTGATTCTTTTGTTTATATTTTTTTAAATAAACATGACACTGAAGCATTTCAAACAGTGCTTCCAGCAAAAAGCGCGCCGAAGTATGTCAAAGCCAAATCCAAATGTTTCGCTAAACATGACGGGAACGATTCCACTTACAGCTTCACCTCGCAACCTCCCCCCTCCCCCCCCCCGCAGCGCCCAGGCCCCAAAAAGCCACACAGAACGAGGCCACATTAACCATAGTGTCACATCTAAACACCGGACGACAGTGAACACTAACAGCACACATATTAAAGCTAATGGCTGTAACAGTGATACATTAAACCATCAGCGATGCTTTTGAACATTGGAGTAGAGGGACTGGAAATCTCCTGACGCTACATACCCAGGCCTGTCCGCCTTTCTCAGACCACCGAGGTAACCTGTCTCCTGCTGCGTGTTTAAAAACGCAGTCATGAGGGGCACCAGTGTGTCACTGGGACACCCCACAGGCTGAGTGACACCCCAGGATAGCTTCAGGTCGCTCCTCAAGGGGCCGTCAGCCAAAACTGCATCTTACTTATTTTAAACACTGTTTCCATGTGGAAGGTAATAATGGACGACACCCCACCATGTCAGACACCATTACCAGACACATGTCCGTCCTTTCATCATGCCCATCCCGGCTATACCACAGCTCACTGGCTGAAGACATCTGGGCAATTTCCTCCTATTTCATTGTTGAAATAAAACTGCCAATATCAAGACTGGAGGAGCACGCCTGTGTGTACACAGAGCATAGGGGGGTGACCAAGCCTTATTGCCGGTGAGAAGGTCAACGGGAGGTTTAATAGGTTCTCTAACCAAGTAGCTTTACAGTGGAAGTAGGTGGGATGCTGTTTACGTGCCGGGGGTCAGCGATTATGGTGATACTTCATTTGACACAGCGGCTGCACGCTGAGCGCAGATCAGGCCGCCTGATGACAAGCGTGAAGGGAGGACCAGTGGCGGAGGGAGGGAGGCAAAGAGGGAGAGGGAGAAAGAGAGAGAGAGAGAGAGAGAGTAACCTATAGGTGGCTCAAGAATCACTGGGCCCAGTGGTATGCAGCCAGTTAAACCATACACCCTACAGACTGGTCCTGGTCACAGAGGCAAACAAATAAAAACAAAACAAACCCTTAATGTCCTTATTGATGGTTAGAGTATGGAATCGTTTTCCTGTGAGTGCAGTGCGAGCTAAAACCTTGGGTTCCTTTAAATCTAAGTTAGATGAGATTTCACATTAAGTTTAAGTTGTTAGCTGAGTTCTCCCCAAGCAAGCTAGACGGAGCGATTGGCCTCGTTTGTAAACTTGTGTTGTGTTCAAACAAAAAACAAAAAGAGAGAGAGGGAGCAGGTGGGGAAACACTGGGGGGCTGCAGGGCTGAACGCCGTCACTGCGCGGCTGCTGTCGGGGAAGATACTACAGACTACAGATAAAAAAGGGCACGGAACCTCTGCCCACAGTCCGGCAAAGGCTCAAGGCATGGGGGGGGGGGGCTGGCCGGCCACTGGCGCAGCAAGCTGGAGGAGCTGCCTTGTTAATAACAGTGCGGCCCTGTGAAGCACCCCAGCCCCTTCCACCGACGGACGCCTCACACTTCCCAGACATCAAGTCTCCAGCATCCTCCAGAGCATTCCTCCTCCTCAATCGGAAAACAGGCACGCTTTATTTGAAAAAAAAGAAAAAAAAAACTTTCCTCTAAGAATCCTGATTAACCGGAGCAGACCGATATTATGCAGTAAGGAGAAAGGAATTCTGCTGAATATTTCACTTTAAAATCGGTACTTCCTGTCCTCGAGTAAAAACCCCAAAATATGACAGTATCACTTCCACGCCCGCCACATTTATGCTGCTTGCACCACTTTCACAATCCGTTGACATACCAAAGGATCCATCCATCTTCCTATTGCTTATTTTGGACAGGGGGGTGAGGACTGGGGGGCTGGGGCCTGTCTCACTGCAGGGGGGCACCTTGGACAGCATTCGCCCTCATCTCTGCCCATATAAACACACTACAGGCGATTCAGAGGTGCCAATTAGCCTCAGTGCATCGCATCTGGATTCAAACCCCCAGCTGTGGAGATGTGAGGCAGCAGTGCTGCTCAGTGGGCCGCCCTGCCACGCGTTTCACATCAGCTGCACATGAATCACTGCAGCACTGATGTCTTCTTAGATCGCTGCCTTATTCCTTCTTTTTAGCACATGCAATAATTCTATCCGAATCCTACACCTGTCAGTAAAATGCTTTCGCAGCCAGCAGCCAGAGGGAAGCGATGATGGAATCTATGCCGGAAATAAACTGCACTCTCACCCTGCTCACCCAAGTTCAAGTTCAAAGTTTTATTTGTCGTACACACAATTAGAGACGGTACAATGTGCAGTGAAATGCATCACGGCCCAGCTCCATATAAGGACGAGGTAGATATAAGGGACAGAAGTCTGATGAGACATGACACTGGACACCCCAAAGCGATTCAGATGCCCTTGGCTTAAGTCATTTCCTGGACAGTCTCCTCCTCACATTGCTAAGATATTCCGACGGCTCCGCGCAGATGGTGACGACATTCACTGCTCTTAGATGAAAACAGACACACAACAATCAGGACAGGTGTACAAGACAAGAGGTACACACTTATTGGGGCAGAAATGTGTCCTATACCTACCATTGCCTTCCTACCAGAGAATTCATTCTCTCTCTCTTTATGTATATGTATGTATACACACACACACACACACACACACACACACACTCTGTTCTCCCTGCTTATTTTACAGAAAATTCTGCGAAAGGACGGAAGCTAAAAGATCGGTAGACGAAGCCAATTTGTGCCGTGACACACAAACGTTTTTAAGCACGTGGCCCCCAGATCAGATTTCGACCTTGAGACGTCCAGCGCCATCGCACCTTTTCACTCTTCAGCCGCTCTTCTTTCCACCGCGAAACTCAAGCCGGCCATCGGCCGACCTCTCCCCCTGACGGGGGGGAGGGTGCCATGTGGGGATCGTTACCCCCCCCCACCATGTCCTCCTAATATCCGGCTCCCTGCGGGATCCTCGCTAGGGCTCCATCCACCCCCATGTCAGAGGTGCTAAATCTCACAAACCACCACACAGCCAACAAGCAAAAGAAAACAAAAACTGCAGGACGAAACAGAAAATAAATTCAGGTGAATGACAATGTATTTATAATGGGAGACTGACGTGGGGAGATGTTTACATCCTCTGCACTGAAACATTTATTCATTAGTCTGACCGTTTCCTGGGCCGCCCTGCTGACTCATTCACCAGTCCGGCCTTCACGCGCTCATGGCCGCACCAGAGCGGTCATTAAAGCATGGCATTCGCTTCTATTCACAAACACAAGCCTCGTGACCATCTGTGGGCAGATGACCATGTGCTCCCTCTGACAGGACCAGCAGGTGACAGTGTCTCCGTGGGAACAGGCTAGCCATGTGACTTGGCGAACCGTGACCGACACCCGGAAGGTGGGGAGTCGCCTCTCATACACGTCAACTGCATGTCCACTAAAAATCTTTGAATTGCACACATATTCGCTTTTAAAAAGCACGTACATTTCCTGTGCTTACTGCTCAGACTTCCTGGCCCCAAAGCGCTTGCCCTGCTCACCCATCTCGCCCTCTGTCACTTCCAAAAGGCCAAACTGCAGTTTGCTTAAGACAATGATGGCCTATCTGCAGGTCACTTTAAATCAACAGACACACCTCTGTAGCTGGAGGGGGGGGGGGGCACTGGGGAGGCGCTGAGCCCATAATTTCAGATTCTGATACGAGAGCTCTTTTTACTTTAATATTCTGATACTTTATTTTAATATTTTAATGTAATAAAAATTGAGAACATAGAAATATTTATACTTTATATATTCATTTTTAAACTAGCAAATACAAATTTTAAAAATGTATGCCAAACAATCTTTAATTAGGCTACTAGAAACATACATAACGTACTGTTCCACCTTTTATTTTTTGTTGTAAGTATTTTAGAGACAAATTGTTCAATTTGAATATCTTCAAAGCAAGGATACACAAGCGGGGAATGCTTAAAATGCCCCGTAATTTTTATCCCACTGGTAAGCGCGTCAGTTACACTTTGTAGTGATGGCAGCCCCTCGTGTATCACAAGCTGCAGCGACATAAAAAACAGCCCAAGCTACTGACTCCCAAATCATCCAATGCTTTTTTTCATATTACTCACGTTGCACAATTGCGTGCACTTTGTTAAGTGGGATTTTCCACTACAGTGTTTCCCCTACCATTACATTAGGGGGGCGCCCCGCCCCCCCCTTGAAGGTCAAGTTAATTTCATTTAATTTTATTTTCTATATAGCGCTAGATCACAACAGAAATCATTTAAGTTTACTTTTCCTATACAACAGGTCTATACATTGTCCTTTTATTAAACTAAATAGCCTTTTGTTATTTACCTTATTTAAACAGCAGCTTGTCATTTTTCTCTCTACACGGTTGCGCGTTTACAATTCTCTTCTGCTCTCTGTATCGTGCATGGTGGAGTTCCGCCCCCCCCACCCCCCAAAGCTGTAAACCTAGGGGAAACACTGTGCTTCAGGCTACTTGCACCTCTCAAAACTTTGTTTTTACAAATATTGCAAATTGCTGTGCTACTAGTTGTTGTTTCAAGCATAAAATACCAGACCGTCAGCCTTTTATCTGGTGTTCTTGCGCTCCTCCTGTTGCAAAGGGTACGCGCGTGATGTGACAGCAGGCGGAAGTCACTGCGCGCACTGCAGTCACTGCACTCACCCACTGAATGGCAGAGTGGAGGCATAAGTGTTTAGCTTGGATGCCACAAAAAACAGATCTAAAACGGGAAAGAGCTACCGTGCGACGGACAAATCGATTTAACAAGAAGAAGGAGCCATCTTTCTACAGACTGCCCAAAACTAAATTCATAAGTATTGTACGGGAATCAGTCACATACGGCCAATACCTGATCCGTCCAATAGGTATGGATTGGTGCCGCTACAGAGCTGAATATCGGATCGGTGCACCTCTAGAGGACATGGAAGTCTGGGCTCCTGTCTGTGAGGGCAGTGTCACCTGGACTTAAGGCAATGGGGATCTCTGCTTTTGAAGGGTGATCATTTCCAGTACGATCCCTTTTAGACTGGGATTACACAGTCACACCAAACGCCTTTTTATTCCTGCTTGTCATTAAGACTCAAAGGCAAAAACATGCACTGGCTGATTAGCATGCTGTACCCTGCATCACCCTGCACCTTCAAATAACTGGTAACACAAATCCGCAAAAGTCAAAACGTCCCTGTCACATTAAACAGCAAGAACACCGTCAAGAAAGCACCTTGACTTCCATCAAACTGACACATGACAAACCCACCCCCACCCCCTGTACAAGTAAACACTGAACTGTTAGTTCATTCCCATTATCAGTAATATGCTTGCAACATTCAACATACCATCATACCATGAGTATAACGGCTAAAATCTTGGCTTCTGTGCCCCCAAGCCTGGCCAGATAGAGACCGGGCTGGCCCGCCTTACCTGGGGAGATGTCCAGCTGGAAGTGGTGTAGCTTGTTCACATCGGGGAAGGCGACTTTACAGGTACCTAGGGGAGTGACAGGTCAGAGGAGAGAGGTGTGACAGCACGGTACACAGCTCAGACAGTATCATCAGCCTTATAGCAAAGACATCATACATTATGACTGAAAGCAAAAACACAGAGATACAGACATTGACCATTTAAACTGCAGAACCTCTGACACGCCACACCCCACCCCACCAATCAGTGGCAGTGAAGCAGCTCAAGCCACTTGAATGGAAAGGCTGAGTTAGACTCCCCCTGGTGGCGAGACATGTACGGTACAAGCGATGACAGCCCACTGTTTAGGGTTCAGGTGTCCGTATACTTCAAACGACATCCGGACAAAACGAAATCAAACGCGTCAGTGAAAACAATCTGAGGCACAGTTAAAACGATGCTACCACCTTGCACATTCTATGCCATGCCATGACCCTAGAGGGCGCAGAATGTGTTCGATGTGGCAGACCCTCATACAGCGTAAACAAACATATTGTAGTGAGAGCATGAGTTGTTTTGATGAAGGAGATGACCGCTCATTTAAAACGGAAGTTTCTTTATTAACAGCCACTTTTGGTTTAATACCAACAGTGGCACAGACAGCGAAGCCTACAATTTACACACCATTCATGGTTACACACTAACGAAACAAGTTTTGCACAGCAAACATTACACGGATATGACACTATTAAGAGAAATACACAAATATATTTTAATTTACACTACTTAAAAATGCGATACGGCGCAAAGTATGTGGTAGCTGTATAATTGACCAATCCCACGGCATCACATTTATGTCAGCCAATGGAGAATAATGGGTGGGATCAGAAGAAACTGAAAAGTTCAGCTCAGGAATCCTGCACAGGCAGCGCACCAAAACCACGATCATCGCAGTGATTCAGCGACATACGGTATTGTTCTGCCAAAACGACACCGATTCCGTGTTCTCTGATGTGAACGACTAGATTCAGGGTTGTGATTCTGAACTTGTGGGTCGTGACAAGTTCGGAAAGGGTAACGAGGCAGAGTTGGAAATGTAAGCATTTTAAAACCGGCAAGCTCCTACACTGATCCACGATCAGATTTCCCCGTTCATACAGAATTAACCTATATGAATGGGTCTTGGGTCTGCAACTGCTTAGTGCATAACCAGTGAACACTAAAACAATCCAAGACAGATTTGTGCGATAGGCATTAATTGGCGTAAATTGCAGAGTGCCACGATCACAGCGTTAATTTAAACATAAACTTAATATACGGTTGTGACTGAGCTGGCATGATAAAAACTGGGTCGAGGTGCAAAAAAGGTTTAGAACCACTGCTTTAGGGTATTGGGATGGGAGGCCAGACATCTGCACTTTGAGTCCGGGATTTGAGGCACACAAACAGAAAAAGGCTGGTGAAACAGTGTCTTACGCTGTAGAGGTTATGTGAAATGAAGGAAATGGGAAAATACTTACTGGGAAGGTTAGCTTCAAGTTCTGCAACTTCTGCAAAAAAAAAAAAATATATTAAAATAAATAATGTAGCTTAATGATACAGGTTTTATCCAGCTGAGCTCAGCAGTGCTGCCTGGTGTTCACTGACAGCTCCTCACAATCTCAAACGGGGCTACAGTAGTAAAGTCCTGTGCTTGGCATCCCACTCACAGTTAGGGGGCTTTTGCATGCCGGCTGCCTCCCGCGGGCTCTGCGCATTGCGGTCCAAAATCCACTGTTCCCTTCCAGTGCCGGCCGACGCCATCGCCGCAGTCGCATCAGAGTCGGCATTTTTCGTAAGATTCGCCCAGTCCGGCTCAGGTGACCAAACCCAGATTCGTGCGGGTCAATTCACCCCAGGCCTTTTTGCGGTTCCGATCACACCCCGCCCCCAAACCCCCAGTCCACATTAGCACACATGGACTGTCGCTCGAGCTCCACACCGAGTGACCGTCATTCTGACACACTGTGACATTTGTGCAGCAGTACAGAGGTTCCCCATTAATGAGGTGATGTCAGCACCAGCGCCAGTCCACAGAATCTGCCTCATAAACCAGGACTATCTGTTCATGGCTTGCATTTGGAAAACAGGATGCATTTACAAAGAGTGTTTATTCATTCAGTGTCAGTAAATCATGTTGACACATTCAGCGCTGTGACACCTTCTAGACAGCGACCACATCCTGTCACAATGGTCCATACCAAATCACTACCATCATCATCTACATCATCTTCACACTGCTGCTCCTGGAGAAGGGACACGGGCTGCATGTCACAGTCCTCCATTACGGAGACCACAGACCTTCTGAAGCTCCTTCTGGAGAATCCCCAGACATCCCCAAGTCAGCTGGGAGATATAATACCATTGGCGTGTGCTGGGTCTTCCCCGGGGCCCAGTCGGATGTGCCCAGAAAAGCTCTTTGGGATGCGTCCAGGTGGCCTCCTTATAAGACGCCCAAACCATGCCAGCTGAGTGCCATCTTATCCAACACTGCAGCTCTGTCCTCCTACCTCATAAAAGGCGAGACCAGTAACACCACATAGAGTCAGCTAAGAGCCATGAACCCGGGTCTCCAGACCTCTCCTATGTGACCATCGTCTCCTGAGCAGATCTCCAGCGCCAAGGACAGAACGGGTGCCTGTCAGACGGACCGCAGAATCAACTGGGACAGTCGTCATAGTAATTCAATAATCTTTTTTGTTTTTTAATGAAACGGGCAGACAAATATTCATAAAATGATTATCCAAAAAAATCCCAGAATCAAAGCAAAAGCATAACCCATAGCAGACAAACTACTTCATTATTAGTAATAAAACAGAGCAGCACATGAATGCTAATAATGAGAAATAATCATTCAGTCTTGAACATTAAGATGACAAGCCGCCGGCTCGTGGCAATCAGTGGGAAGCGACCCGACGGATGGTTAATTTTCTTGTCTTTCTTAGGTGATAAATGAGCAAATTAACACCCGGAGATGAGGGTGGAAGTGGTTCTTTCAAGCAAGAGGAGCGCAGCAGCAAGAATAATTAAAAAAAAAACGTAAAATCAGGGAGCAGTGCGATGGGGAGCCAGTGAGAATCTGACAGGTAGAGGCCAGTGAGGTGAGTTACTGGCGGGGACGGCTCTGTGCAGGACTGCAAACGAGATGAACTTCTCAGCAACACGCTGCCACTGCCGCTAATTAACTTCAGGGCCCTGGAGCAACTTGCCCAACTTACAATTAGAGCCCTTTTTTGTTGTTTTTTTGGGGAAGTATTTCAGGTCATGGGCACGGCAACATTTGATGAGGGAATTAAGCCGCAGAAATCCCTCCACAGAGAAGGCGAGAGGTTAAACTCGGCGTAACGCAGATTGTGACAGATATCGGCAGAGCGCCGGCACAAGGGGGCGCCGCTGAAAGCCTTGGCGTTAAGGCGGCTCGAGATCTGCCCGAGTGAAGGGGGCGGTACGAGGAGGAGAGGCCTGGGCAGAGCCAGAGCTGGGAGGCTGAGCTGCCGTCTCAGGCAATCGGACCCCCAGCTGAGTGCACAGACAGACACACACACACACACACACACACACACACACACACACACAAAAGCCGACACACAGAATTGTGTACAGTCTATTCTATACTCCTGTATATCACACAATAATATACAATTAATATACAATAAGGCAGTCAATTACCAATCACCATCTTCAAAGCACTTACCCTGGCCAGGCTTGCAAGCCTGACACAGGGCAACAAGCTGACACATAAACGGCACAATCACACGTACAATCATAAGCGATCTGCAATACAGAGGCAACAATTAGCCTGAAGGCATGTTTTTGGACTCTGCCTGAACAAAGTGAAGCACATGGATGATGCTGTTGTGACCTGGGGATAAGTCTGCCAAGAGTCCTCCGCACAGCTGTGTCTAATTCGTTTAAATTAGGGAACCTTCAACAGCATGAAGAAAACAAAAAAAAAAAAAAAACACAAAAGTTTAACTTTTAATCTTAGTTAAACTTAGAAGAACATGAGTGGAAAAGGACAAAACGATCCTTGATACAAAACAGCATGTCCTGAGTGATGGAAGAGGGGAACCCCAGGGCAGCGTGAAACACAAGACGTCGTCTTTTCATGTTGAAATCCAGCTCAGAGGCATCTAACGGCCTTTGGTATTCATGAGGGGAGCACCTCCGAGTTACAGCCACGATCAGACGATAAGAGCGCAAGGGAGAGGCTGGAGGTGCAGAGAATGGGATGACAGACACCACCACGTCCACGTCGGTTCCGTGAATTCGCAGCACGACACGAGTCCCCCTGCACCTCTGAGATGCTGCCTCTGTTATCCCACCCACTGCAGCATTTTAACCGCACCCCCCCACACCCCCATCTGATGCTCACACTGAGGATTACTGATAACAGGCCACACCGCCACAAGTGTCCCAAAAAAAAAATTTTCCCTAAGTGACGTCACACCATTCCCCCGTGGCTGTCTTCACCTAACAGAGCTGGCTGAAAGCTTGATGAATCAGTCAGCCATGTGGTCTAATTCTAATTTGACGCATAATGACCACATGCCACGAGTCCCATTTGTCACAAAGCACAATCACGTCCCTGTCAGCATTAACAAGAAATATAAAAATTCCTCCCTACCAGCTATAAGCTAAGCAACAAAAAGGCGGCAGAAACACTGCAACTTAAGCGCCTTTGTGGAAACATGAACGCAGCATCTTTAAGTGCGTAAACGCAGCCTTTCGCATGAAAGACAGAAGATGTAGCCCCTGCTCATAGCTGCTGACTCCAGAACCCCCAAGAGGTTCCAGCACAGGTCTGAGCGTGAAGCATCTAACCCCAGAGGATCCAGGCAGTGTCTCACGCTTCCTGTTATCTCCTCCTCATTTTACATTCATATTCAACACCTCTGAAGCATCTGCCGTTTCTCAATAGGCAGCCTCACTCCACCCCGGACTCTGAGAATACTGTCAGTTCCCTAACAGATGGATTACTGCTTTGCAAAGAGTGAACACAAACTGAATAAGAATTGCAGGTGGAATACAGGGTGGGGCAAGAAAATACAGCTTCTATATAAGAATTATTCACGTTTCTTGCATAAAACTCTGCCCGCTTCCAACAGATTATATCATGGAGCACAATATGTGTCTCGTTAATAGGAGTACAGGAGGAAGACCATTAAAAATAACAATGTACTGGACACCCCAGCTACTCCGGAGATCCAAGCAAACATGTCCAACCTGATAACTGGGAGGAACTCTTGTGACATACATTGAATTCTCTGTGGCTCATTACTAGCTACAGTCTTGCCAAGTTTAAATATTAACTATTTAGTCTTGTCACACTGACATGAGGTGTTTCAGTAACAAGCAAATATAAACACACACATCATCACGTGTGCAATGGCAGACAGCTGTTGTGGCAGGCTTTAAAAATATATTCCATTCACAAAAGATTTATCATACTTAAGTCAAAGATCTCCAACCCAAGAGAGCCAACCACAAAATCACATGCTTACAGATTCATAAATACCACTGGGAATGCTGGTAGAGAAAATTCATGTTAAGAGAATACATTACACAAGCAAAGTTACCATGTTATCAGCTATATGTTGCCTGTTATATTTACCAATTCCCCCTCCTAGTGTTTTTCGAATACATTAAGGATGGCAGTTACCAATATTTATCTACTCTAACTTTAGTATGATCTTGTTTCACCTCCCTGGGTACAGCAAACCCAGCGGTAGGGTACTGTACAGACATCACACAATGCAATGACATCACACAATGCAATGACATCACACAATGCAATGACATCACACAATGCAATGACGGCGCCATCGTGAGAACTGACCTTTGATGAGCAGCCGGTCCCGGATGGACACCCTGTGCGAGGTGTCGGGGGGCCCGCCGGAAGTCCGACCCGATTTCACGCCGTCATCCCGCTTCAGTTTGCTCGACAGCGTCAACATGGCTTCCCCACACGCTCACCTGTGACAGAGGGGAAGAGAAAAACTGCAGATTCCCTCATACTCTGCAATGACGGCAAGTGTGTTTGCAGAATAAAGGAGTCTTCATGATCACTGAAGTACCCATCTGCAAAGAGATACATTCCCTCCAGCGTGTTTCACTCAATAGACAAAGATCCACAAGTGTTACTTTAAGTCCAGTGTCATATGATTCCTCATGTGGGGCGACTGGCCAACTGCCGCAAGGCCAGTGGGTCTCCTTGCCTGGTTGGGTGGAGCAGCCAGAAATTCCACTTCAAACCCACCCAACACATCCTCTTTCCACATCTCAAGGCCTTTACTTAATGCCCTTAGCATAAATTACAGCAAGCCGTAAAAGCAGAAATCTAAATAAGTGAATTTAAGCTTTTCTATAGACGCAGCGTAAATAAAATGATGAGTTCATCAGTGTGTTAATGGTGGCCCGAAGCACCTTTTTGTTGCATTTCCAC
This sequence comes from Hyperopisus bebe, assembly GCA_026777045.1. Classification (NCBI taxonomy): domain Eukaryota; kingdom Metazoa; phylum Chordata; class Actinopteri; order Osteoglossiformes; family Mormyridae; genus Hyperopisus; species Hyperopisus bebe. The sequence continues at coordinate 19,289,804 of JAODJW010000035.1, read as the reverse complement.
TCTCAAAGGGTCCAGCTGTTGTCTAATTTCATTAATGAGCTTGACAGCTCGAAAGAGTTCTGCAGAGATTCAAAACAACCCAACTTTTCAGTCTCTCTCATTGCCGGACAGCAGAGAAAGCTGCCCCTGGCTTCAAACTAATTGTCCTTAAACACCCAGAATTCCACTGAAATCTGTTGCTATTTACACAGCTTGCCTTTTCTACCAGAGGAGAAGCTGAGAAAAACAAGGTGTGGAGGATAGGGGGAGACAGTCACTGCTCATCCAGATGTTCCTGCCCTCCGCCTTGTAGAGAGGACAAACAGACTGAACATGAGAAAGAAAACCTGAAGGGGGCGTGATGCACGTGAGGTGTCACCTGACACCAGAGGCGGACATTTCAGGTCCAGAAAGTAAAAATCCAAACCAGGATTTTGTTTCAACCAACCAGTTGACTATAA
>JAODJW010000035.1:19277666-19289264 GCA_026777045.1 Hyperopisus bebe | reverse complement strand
CATTATACTCAACTGGTTGGTTGAAACAAAATCCTGGTTTGGATTTTTACTTTCTGGACCTGAAATGTCCACCTCTGCCTGACACAAATACGCCCTCTTTCGGGCGACTGAAACACAAGCAGGAAAACAAGGGAGGCCCAGGGCGGCAAAAGAAACCTGCCAAAGAATTCACACCTGCTTTTAAATAAAGGCAAATGGTGGCTGTTCAGCAAGTCAGCAGGGGAAGCACGGCAAACTTTCGTTTAAGCTTTCAGCAAATGATTTATCCCTCAGAAATGAAAGAGGTCTTCAGTCACTCCCAGACAACAAATCTGGAGGTATGTCATAAGCTCAATGCACAGACCAGTCCAGCACGCTATCAAAGTTTCCACATGACAGGCATTGTTAGAGACTCACGTAAAGGTCTTCATTTGTTATAGTTACAACTTATAAATGCAACATAATAAGCAAAACACACAACGTGCCGTACAGTTTAAAAGACAGTTCAGCCTGTAATTCTGCCATAACTACTTTTAAAAGAAATAAATAAAATCATTCCAAAAGTACCTGTTAATGTTTTTAAAATGTGATGACGCATACTTTTTCACAATTGAATAAAGTACTTGAATTACAAGTTCATTTCACACGTTCTTTTCTGGATGACTCACTCTCAGACATGCACCTGCATAAAGACACCATTTTCAGAAAAGAAAAATATGCAATCTGTCATTTAACAACCTTGTAATGCGCAAAAATAAAACTTTTCTCGAGATTTTGGGTTTAGCGAGAGACCCTTTGTTATGTGCAGCCATTTGCCTGACACATGGATACCAGTATTTTTAGGCAAGTAAGGACGCCCAGCTTTGCAGGGATATTAACACAGCTTGGTACTGCATGCACAATAAGTTTAACAATTAAAAGCTAAATTTAGTCATCAAAAATCTAAGCACTGACTGGAGAAGTGAGACCGTAAAATCCACAATGGTTGCTTTAGCATGTCCTCTCAGTCCCTGACTGGTTTAACCCATTCCCACCAGTTCCCTTCTGGGCTCCCACTGGTTACAACAGGCAGGGAATGACAGGGTAGGCATCTACTCCCTCTCGTTCTCATAAATGCTTGGTTCTGAACACAGCTAAAGTTTAGCACAGGTGCGAGACTAACTCTACCTGGAAATCCCATAAAGTCTTCGAGCCTGGTGTGTCAGAATTAGTACTTTACACTTTTACTTTCTGTAATTACTTTACAGAATTACTGCTTCACGCACCTACTGTAGGGACGGGGTTCAAATCCCACCAGTCTGTACTGCACTTGCATGTTCTCCCCCACATCACAAGGTTTCCGCCCACAGTCCGGTGACATGTAGTGAAGTTAAATAGTGTCCATAGTGTTTGCTTGTGTATGTGTGCGTGTCCTGTGATGGACTGGCATCTTGCCAACATATACCCCTGTCTTGTGGGCAGTACCGCCTAAGACAGGCTCTAGAAGACCCTAACTGGGATAAATGGTAGGAATATGGATAATAAACCATATCAGATAAGGACTATGACTAACAAGAAATATGATGAACATATCACCATGTTTTGGTGAAACAACCCTCTGAGAAGTCATACTAGTCACCAAAGAATCAGCCTACACATTAAGCTATACAAGCTGTTTTGGTTGTAAAATCCTCTTAACCTATCATAATAAAATGACATTTTTAATATTCTGATATATTAAACATGTTAATTTGCATTAAAACTGAAAACACGCACAATCACTCCTACGCCTTCAGAGGTTTATGACACTTTAAAGTAAACTAAGCAACCCAATAACTTATTTAGTGTATTTTCTCCCCTCACTACCCAATTTAAACGTGATTAAAGACCGAACACAACAGACGGTATGACTCATTGATGCTTCTTGCAACAACCAACAATGTCAACCTGTTCAGAAATAAACCAAAAATCTGACCCGTTTTGCGCAGTAGTTTCCCAGTTGTGTAAGCCTGAATTTCCAAATACATTTCTGCCCTGCAAACTCTATACACCATGACAAATATCCATTTACAGCAAGGTCAAAGCAGAATGATGAGCTAAACCTATAAAGCTCAGTGTTTTATACAGCTATACACCAGACTAGACTATAAGTACCGTCTGAAGAGTTTTTAATTAATGTCCTTGGCTGAAATTTTGCTGTCATTTTTTAAATAAAATGTCATATCTCAAAGAAACAGGCTTTTTAAATGCTATCACGTAGCTCCTGACGGTTGATAAGGAGAAACGTCAACTTGAGTTGGCATTCAGTCACTATCATTAATTTTCAGCGCTTACGTGGTAACCTTACCAACTTATTCATCAATAGAATTGCCTATTCATTACCGAAAGCACCTTTGTCAAAAACAAAACGTCTAATTCACTAAAACTAAGAATTATCTGCACCTTCATCAGGATCTGAAAGACAAATGGGGAACCTCAATCCTGTCGAGAACATGTCCCTGAACCCCAGCGGTAAAATGCACTGACTGACCCAACAGAAATGACTGAGAACGCCAGGTCACCCATCCTGTCACCGATACACAATCACTCCCATTTCTGCATTTTATCTTGTGTATTAAAACCACGTCCTCTTTCTCACTCAGTAAACCCAGCACACGCCCAAAACCCGGACTTGAAGTGTCCGTTCACAAGCCCCAGTCCGTCGGGCAGGAAAGAGTGCACTCTCTCATGAACTTACACCACCCACGGCTATATGGACAGATATTTCGGAACGTTTAGCTTAAAAACTGTACAACTGGTTACTCTGCTTGTTGTGACCTTATATGTATATGTGTGTGCGTGCGTGTGTGTGTGTGTGCGTGTGTGTGTTTCTCCAGAGGGAACAGCACGTACTGTACAAAAATGTATTACTTTTTCTTTACCATTTTACATGTCGTTATTGTACAAAATACAAAATTTAAAACCACGAAAACCTGCAGTGTAGCTAATATTAGCTGTTCAGTCTACGGGGTCGCGTCGGCCCTGCGTGTTGCTAATATTAGCTAGCAGTTAGCTACGGAACCCGGCGTCGTTTGCTGTGTCGGTAACTCGCAAGTACTAATACTACACTGGTTAAAGGTAAACTGAATGGCGCTATTACGCTGATAAACAAGCAATAAGAAGTGTACAATACGGTGTGTAGTGAAAAAGCCAGGGGTATACAGGCATGTCATTGGCGAAAAGTGACACTTTGTATTAAAACAAGATGAGAAGTCTCCGTCTGTCATGTTTACCTGCAGTTTCTGGGAAATGCGGCTCCGTCTCTACACCATAATCACCAGCCCGTCGTCACAGCCGCCGCTTACAACAGCAGGTTCGGGTTAATGTCTGCACGTCACACCACGACAACAGTGACGAAAAAGTATATCACAGGAGTTTATCAAAAAGAAACAGCAAATCTAGGCTGCCTGCCTAAAGGAGCGCTCCGGCGGAGCCAGCAGCCAAGTGAGACGGACGGAAACGCGTCACTCATTCCGTCAGAGGAAACCGCACGTCCTGCGCTCGCAGCTGCGATTATAGTTCCGCTGTGTTACCGCCCGCTGGAACAAATTCAAAATATAAAAATATGCAGTATTGATGTGTAATGCACATCCTTATCAGTAAGTAAGTGACTCATCTGAAAATTCCAATTTATCCACCATCACACTGGAGAAAGTGTACTGTATTTAAAATTTTAAAAAATCCATAATAAAAATATATGATGCAAGATTCATGAGTGCTTTTCTTACCATTTGCACTATGCTACCAGGTATTAGGCAAATTATCCTACACCGCTTTATTAAAAACATCTAGTTGTTACCATATGTAAATAACTGCATAGAGCACTGAAGCATGCACAGCAATTTACACAACAATTATAATTAAAAAAATGAAAAAATGAAAAAAATAATATTGTATCTATCCTCAGCCCTAGAATAAATTGCGTGATTCCCATTTGGATAATGTGACTTTTTATTGTGTGTTTTTAGGTGTCTGCATCTTCCCTCAACTAAGTTTTATTAGCTCTAGGTGATTCGTCCTTAGTTTAATCTATCTCTGTGTTTTCCACTTTGTGGTGAGTGCGCCACAGTGTAAATGGCCATACCTTGTAATTCAAAGGGAAATAGCCTTTCTTTGTTCATACCCTTTGCCAGTTCCCCCATTTTTGGTTGTTGTTGCTGGCTTGCTGTGTTAATAAGGAGCAATTTCCCACACATTCTGAAACTCAGTGTTATGTTTCACCCAGTCAGTATGGAAATGTTAATAATTAAAGACGATGAAATAAAAACATACTCCTGGAGGAATTACATGTTTTTTAGTTATGTGTTTTTAAAATGCACCTTTATTGCACTATTTGTTTTGCCAGCTGCTTTTCTCTATTATACTTTATCTCATAAACATCCTTTGTGTATTGCCAGAAACAACTATCTGCCTATTGATTGCGCTACATACGTGGTTGTGCATCCCTTCTGTGTTCTCTGTGTTCTATCCCAAGATTGTTATCAGAGGATGTCAGTATGTCAACAACAAAGCTCTCTCTCTCTCTCTCTCTCTCTCTCTCTCTCTCTCTCTCTCTCTCTCCCGCACACACACACACACACACACACACACACACATACACACACACAGTCCATGTATTCATATCTTTATGGGTCCTCTCCATTTTTTAATATGGGGCTAACCTTAATCCCATCTATTAAAACCTTACCCCCTACCCAACCCTTACCTTAAGCATAAGCAACTAAACAAAATACAGAACTTTTGGCATTTTTAGTTTTTTGATCGCATTCTCAGATTTTTATAAAATTGAAGTTATCATTGTGAGGACTGAGAAAATGTCCCCACAAGGTTAAAAGTTATAGATTTTTATCACATTGTGGGGAAATCTGGTCCACAGAATGCAATAATTACAAAAATGCACACACACACAACTGACATTTCTTCTTCATATATTATCTTCCAAATAGGTGGGAGCAATTAATTCAAGAGGACATGAATAACTGGGGCTAGCTTGCAGATCAGTGGGTTGGGCCTTTTTGCTTGTGATCAGATGGTTGTTGGTTCAAGTCCTGGCCTCAGAAGAATAGTCAAACATCCATTGGGCCTTTGAGCAAGACCCTGAACCACCCCCCTTCCCCCAGATGCTCCAAGGGCACCAGATAAATAGTCTGACCCTGCACTTGGAGCCCAAGCTTCGCTGTCGTCTGACTGTGTCAAAGGAGAGAAAGATGCAATATGTAAAAAGAAGCATTCCAACATACCTGCACTCATATTTCTGCAAATGACAAATACATTAAATCATTAACTCATATCTGAACATTTTGTTGGTATGCAGTCAGGTACTACACCCAACTGATTTCCTTGCCCACTCTCATCAAATAATGATAATTGTATAATCATATAATGCCGGACAGTGGAGCTGTCCTTTAGAAGGCTTAGTTCACCCAATACATAAAGAAGCAGTGAAGAACCACATTCTCACCCGATGATCCAAGTGAAAAGCATCACTAACCATTTGCAGGTCGGGCCCCGAGGCTTCACATGGCCTTGAAATGAACACATAAAAGTCCAACAATAAAGACAGCACAGAGTATAGCTTGTGCCTTAAAGTGTCTGTTTATTGCTTCGATTTCCAAACACTAAGGCAGCCAATTAGAGTTACAGAAAGCCTTGGTGAGGACCCTTGAGGAAAAATGACTTGCTTAAATAACTAAGTTTTTTTTTTACCTTTTGTTGAACTTTGGAAAAGGACATTACATTCATTTATCAAACAAATTAAATAAAATAGCACTATTTATAAACATTTCCTCAAAGAATGGAAGTAGATCGTACTGATACTTGTACAGTATACATGCCCACAATGTTTTTGCACAACAATTGTCCTTGCATAGCATTTGTAATAGATTTGTGTTTCTCTTTCTTGTTCCTGGAGTACGTTACACACAGAGAGACACGCACGCACACACACACAGAAGCAGACGCATACACACACACACACACACACACACATCTGTAATATCAATGTACACGGCATACAATTTGTTTACTCAAGCTTTATCCAGAAATGAAGATATCTTCTTAAATACCAAAACAGTTTAATTCTCCTCAAAGCACAAAGCACCATTCAGTCTTGCATCAATCAATGTTTATAGCACCACTTAAAATATGGCAGAGGTTCCATTCTCCAAGATAATCAGTCTTTCCTACATTTGTATCCCCTATCTGCTCCACTATCCCTCTTCCCCTAATGTGATTATTTCTCCATATGAGCAATTTTGATAAGGAGGACCCTCTGCTGGCCAAGTCAAAATGAGTTTTCTTCAAATTCCTTATAAGCTGTGAAGACAAAAGCAAAACAAATCAATATGAAGGTTCTGTTTCTCTGGGGCATTAAACGTTGACATTTATTTTCAACCAGAAAAACAGATAGAGGTCTAGGATTTATTGCCACAATGGCTCCTGTAAAAGCTGAACAACTTGGGACAAAAAAATCAGAACTGCGGTGTTACTACTATAAATACCATAGGTTGGACGAGATGTGTTTCTTACGACAGCAAGGTATTACTTGTGACAAAAAAATCAGGACTGCGGTGTTACTACTATAAATACCATGAGTTGGACGAGATGTGTTTCTTACGACAGCATATAATATAAAATGAATGACATCTATCAGTTTTGCTCTGCAATAACTGCAGTAGCTCAGGTGAACCCTGGAAGTAAAATGAAAATGTTTCATGTCGATTCTACTCCCAGAATGCACAGCCAACCCAAGTTGGATCAAAGGCTGCATCTACACAGATTGATTCAAGATTCAAAAGACTTTTATTTGTCACATGCATGAATGCTGGTGCACCAGCAGTGAAATGAAATTGCTGCTAATCCAGACCATGCAACAAACAAGAAAAATAAAAAAAATAAAGTTAGTAAAATTAGTACAAAAAATATAGAAATACAGCGGTACCTCAGTTCTCAAATTCATTAGAACTAGAATTTCTTAAAAGTCGAACCAACCCGTTTGAAAAAACCTAGAGCTCGATCTGAATCTCAGAAGTCAAACCGTGAACGCCGACCTAAGATAACTTGCGGGGAAATGAGTCACGCAGCACGATTCTCAGCGGAAACAAAGGGTAACGCTTCAGTCAGCCACGCATTCGCTGTGATAGCACCGTGCATGTTTACACTAACTGAATACATATATTTAGACAGTAAAAATACATTTAGATAATGATAGACAGTAACAGTAAAAGATTTCTTATTGATTATTTTAATATCAATAATAAACCATTAATATATTTAATTATAATAATATTGTCGTGCCGAGAGGGGATGGAACGGAGACAAAGGCGCAGACGTCAGAGTATCGAGGAATATGGTGTTTCATTACAAGTTAGGCAGACAAAACGCAGACGGACAATGCAATGACCGGACTGGGGAAAAAAACTGATAAATACAGAGGGCTAATGAAAACAACCAGAAACAGCTGGTCACACGGGGATTCCACACGGGTTTATTAACGAGGGGGCGTGGCACACGGAAGGAGCGGACGATCGGAGCAGGACACATTGTTTGGATACATTTATTTTCTTACTTTACAAAGTACTGTTTTGATGTGTTTAGTACAATATATGCTCTTCTTGTTTTATCCGGTTCATTTTGTGTTTAAATGCTAACAAAAAAAAAAAAAAAAAAAAGATATTTAGGTGTAATAGTTTGGCCGGGAACCAATTAATTGGTTTTCCATTATTTCTTATGGGGAAAATTCAATCAAAACTCGTTCGAGTTAAGTTCGAGTTCTGAGGTACCACTGCACGAGCATATAAAAATGGTATGAAAAGTAAAGATAAGAATAGTTAGAAGAGAAACATCTGAGGAAATATTTATAGTGCAGGCTGCAGCATTAGTTTATTTGGTAATGCTTTACATTAACTGCACCATCATTATGAATTTATAGGACATTCATTGCACCTTCATAATTCATAAGGAACATGTACGTTTACCTTAACATCCTAACATACCCTGTCAGCTTTAATATACATTGTTATCATCATATTAAGTTTGCTATTAATGTGTATTAAAGCTATTAAGACATGTTCCGATATTAAGGTATAGCTACAAGTTGCTTTTGAATGTTCTATGAATGCATTATGAAGGTGTAATAAGTGTTCTATGAATGCATTATGAAGGTGCACTGAATGTTCTATGAATGCATTATGAAGGTGCACTGAATGTTCTATGAATGCATTACAAAAGCATTATAAAGGTACAGTTAATGCAAAGCGTCACCGTTTATTTTAATTGCTGCTGAATGTAAACTTCCATAGTGGTTTCTCAATAAGGTAACGTGGTCCTTCACACGATCTCATTACTGCCAGCATGCCTCTCCCCACCCTACCAGCCCACGTTCAGAAAATGTTCTTTAAATCATTCACACCAGTGAGCCAAAAGCACAGAGCACATCAAGATGTCAGTTTTGAGGTATTAGCAGCAAACACCTATTTGATTACAATTCCTGTGCTTCCCTCTATTGATTAAAGCTTTTCATTTGTTCTCCAAGTACTACCTATTCATACAGAATTTGCAAACAGGAGGCGGAATGTCAAGATTTCATTGAGGCTGTTGAGTTCAGGTATGAGACGTTGTACTGAGATATGATGGACTCATTCGTGCCAAGCGCTGAGTCCCACCTGAGAAAGTGCATCGAAGAATTTTCTCAGGCCTTCTGTGGTTCCCTTACATCCCCAGGGCTCTATCAGACCTCAGGCTGAACTGCTACCATATGCTGCAAACTGCACTGTGCTAGAAAGAGACCTGAGATACCATGCTAAATTTTTAAGAGTTTATTTTGCCATAAAGGGGATTCAAGCCTTGCTCTGCTAATTCTCTGCTAATTTAGTGACTGATTGTTTTAACAGATGATCGTGGCCTCATTTCCTTTGAGACGGCCCCCAAACCCATGGAAATGTGAATTAGCTATATTCTGCTACGTCAATCATTTGCTGGTTGTGTTTAGGGGTGTAGTGTGGTAAGTATGTGACCTTTATTTTACAAGGTATACACCTCCTTTACACAGGCAGCCAAACACAGAGTATTCATGCAATAGTTTTATGCTGGTGATGGCCTCTAGGGGGACCCCACCCTTCCCTGACAGTCAGACACTGTCATGTAGCTGGATTGGCGTAAAGCAATTTGTAAGGCTGTGCTCTCTCTGACTTCTTTAGAAGCCATAAATGTTTAAATCTCTAGACCTAATTTCAAATGAAGCGTTTTCCATCCCCATCTTAGTCAATCAAAAATCTGAAATGATATAATCGTCTCATTAGAATGTGACTCTCGTGTAATTTACAGCTTTCCATTCACTGCCAGCTATGCATTTCAGTTTCAATAAGAACTTTTTGACTGCAACAGCAATTCAGAGGAACCGCCTTCCGTACCAAGGAAGCTCCTGAATACCCAGTTGCAGTTCTTTCAGCAGAGGACAGCACCACCATGTGGAGAGTGTAAGCGCCTCTGAGAGATCTGCAAGGCCGCTCATAAATACTTAGAGCATCTCGCACCATTACCGCCAGTATGCTAATGAAGAAATGCTAAGCAACGCTTTGATCTAGCACACTTCTGGGAAATATGTCAGCCCTGGGCAGCAGAAAAGAAGGAACAAGGAAGTTGGTGAGAAAAATAATAGTTGCCTTTGTGTTTAGCAGAGGTTCAGGTACAATCGGCGCTATTTAGCAAATGGCGGTAAAGACTCTGGTCCTGGCCCTGAGTGAGACTTAGCGTACGTGTACACATAGCTCCTGCAAACACGGCTTGTTGCCAGGCAACCATGGACCCGTAATATTCCCAGAAGCCACATGGATGGCATTCCGAAGTTTAATCATGGGGGACCTGATCATGATAGGAGCAGTCAGTCGACTGATCACTGGTCTATTTTTATTTATTTAATTTTTTTTACGGATGTGCTTCAGAAAACAAATTAAACACCAGGACTGAACGACCGCGTTCAGGAAAATTGGTCAGAAGATGGATATCAATACCTTGTACATGAGTTTCAACCTTTTGGCTACAACCTCTAAGCGATTGACCTTATTCCTCTGCTGTATATTGTCTCTTTTCTAATAGAGCTCCTCAGTATGAATCCATGCTTTCTAGTGCTGACTGTAACATCTGTGGAGGGAATCAGGCTGAAGGTAAGAAAGCAGCATGCAATATAGGAAGATTATTCATTTTTTCCATCTTGGTTTGAAACAGTGGCTGTTGAAGTAAATTAAGTAAATTGTGGGGGTAGGCACAAACTTCCAGGGTCATCCGGAAGAAGGGGACCGTTGTTCCATTTATGCTTTATTTAATTGCTTAGCTGATTCTTTTAGTGATAGTGGCGTTTGCTTTTTATTCATTGCTTTTCTGATACAGTTTTGGTAACATGCCTTTCTCAGGGTCAGAATAACGGGGTACTTCAAAAGATTGAAGGAAACAGTCACCTGTCCAATTACTTCAAGCATGTTCTTGACAATACATTTTCAGTCTACTATTAAGTTAGTGAACTACCCTGCGAATTTTCTTCTTTTTAATGGGGACGTCACATTCAGGACCAATGTTTGAGTGATAGACTTTGAGGCCCAGATGCATGTATACATTGGAAAAAGAGAAAAGGAGGAGGTGAAGGAAAAGGCAGTAAATAAAGGTGTTATTAGTAAGACATGTGCACAAACCATTTAATCAGAATCAAAAGGAGCTCCTAAAAGAACATTTTGAACACTTCAGGTTCTTCCAACGATTTCAAATATCAGAAAGAGCAATATTATGTGAAATGTGTGTGGGAAGTCTCCTTAAAATTCAGGCACAGTGCCCTATGCTTGTGCAGTACTTCAATAGGCCCCTTTTTCCATGGAAAATCCTCCACTAATGAAAGGATTATCTTCATACAATTCAGTTTGATATCATTTAGGGGCAAATATTTCAAGGCCTTGTGAAAAGGTCATGTAACCTACTGAGCTTGTCCATTTTTAAATAAACAATAAATGAATGTTATGTAATATATTCATAAAACACTCTAAAATAAGTTTCCGTGAGACCGTTTTACTTTTAAATAAAATTTTCATTAAGACTTTCATTGCTATTATGATTCAGGTAAATTTTTAAATGTAAAAGACACATACAATTAGTTGTTATTGTAAAATCCCCACTGGCTCCCAAAATCCCATTATGTCATCACCATGGTTACAGATTTCCATCTGGTTAAACCTTAAAAATCGCTGGTCAGGTAACAAGATTAATGATGTTGTCGACCATCTGACTTTAGTCCTTTCAATTCTATTGTGAAAAGTGAATAATTTTAATTATCCCTTGAAGTCAAGCAGAAAACTCCTTTTGTGTTCTTCTGAATATGGAGGTGGGATATCTGAGTTACCCACCCACCCTAATCATAATTATTGACTCCTAGTGTAGACCGCCATAATACTTCAGTGGGACTCATTATCAACATGTCATCCATACAGTTTAGTACAGCCTATTAGACAAATTACACAATATATACTATATGGACAGGATGCTTGAGGGTGCGTGGGAGTTTGCCCAACCAGTCTACATGTGCTTTGTGGACTTGGAGAAGGCATTCGACCGCGTCCC
>JAODJW010000035.1:19261614-19277566 GCA_026777045.1 Hyperopisus bebe | reverse complement strand
TTTCCCTGCTGAGACTGCTGCCCCCGCGACCCGACCTCGGATAAGCGGAAGTTAATGGATGGATGGATGGATGGATACAATATGGAAAAAACTATTGGGACACACCTCTTAATCATTGAATTCAGGTGTTTCGTTCAGACCCATTGACACAGGTGTATACAATCAATCACCTGGCCATGCAGTCAGGTCTATAAACATTTGTGAAACAATGAGTGGCACACAATGAGCACAGTGAATCCAAACATGTTAATGTCATAGGACCACCTTTGCAATAAGCAAGTTTGTGAAATTTCTTCCCTACTTGATATTCCATGGTGAACTGTAAGTGTATTACACTGTCAGTGTTATTATTGCGAAGTGGAAGCATGTAGGAGCATCAGAAACTCAGGCACGAAGTAGCAGACCATGTAAAGTAACAGAGCGGGTCGCTGAGTACTGAGGCGCATAGTGTGTAAAAGTCAGCAACGCTCTGTTGACTCAATAACTGCAGTTACAAACTTCCTCTGGCATTAACCCCAAGCCAAAAACTGAGAGTTGGGAGCTTCATATACTGGGCTTCCATCACCAAGCAGCTGCATGCAAGCCTCATATTACCATACGCAATGCCAAGCGTGGGATGGAGAGGGGTAAAGCACACTGCCACTGGACTCTGGAGCAGTGGAAATGTGTTCAGTCTTCTCTATCTGGTAGTCTGATCGATGAGTCTGGGTATGGCAGATGCCAGGGGAACGTTACCTGCCTGACTGCATTGTGTAATGCTAGGTCCATAAAGACATTGTTGGGTGAGTTTGGTGTGGAAGAACTTGATTGACCCATACAGAGCCTTGACCTCAAACCCACTGAACACCTTTGGGATGAATTAGATCAGAGATTGCGAGCCAGGCCTTCATGTCCAACATCAGTGCCTGGATGAATGGGCAAAAATTCCCGCAGACACACTCCAAAATCTTGTGGAACGTCTTCAGGGAACGGTGGCAGCTATTATAGCTGCAAAGGGGAGACCAGCTTCATATTGATGCCTATGGATTTAGGATGGGATGTCATAAAACTTATCGTAGGTGTAATGGCCCAGTGTCCCAATACTTTTGTCCATATAGTGTATCTGCCTTTATAAATCCATAAGATTATATAATTTTCGTAATGGTGGCTCAGTTCTTGTGACTTGTTCCCTAAAGGTTTAGAGTAACATCCAGTCCAGTTTCTGTGTATGCAGGCTGTTCAAGTTCTACTCTGCCATGAATAATGTGCATATATAACATATCTATAAGAGATCTCATTAAGCCTGGATGCATATTCAATGCAAGAATGTCCACCCACGCTATTTTAAAAACAATATCTAAGGAAACTGAATATAGTATCTAGGTATGATACAAGGCAAGTGGGCCAAGTGTGAGTATGTCCCTCAGATCCTGAGCTTCCTAGACCCTCTTTAATTTGCCTTCCAGCTCAATGCATACAAAGCATTCATGATCATGGTGCCTATCAGGCACTCTCAGAATACCAAAACCCCCATCTCCATTAATGATCAATAAATAACCCTAACTGACACATTTAAATTCCCGGGTACAGATATCCCAAAACCGACATATTAACACAAACCACTCTATCATGTTTCCTCTGGTGTTTGAGCAGGCTGGATATCAGTCACAGCTCTTTTTCTGATTTCACACAGTCCTCATATCTCATATCATATGATGGTATCTGTATCTGTCTGGTACCATTTTGCAGAAGTGGAGATTTCAGATCCAGAGAGTACAAATCCAGACCAAGATTTTGTTTCAACAAACCAGTTGAGTACTCTACGACTGTGACTCTTTATACTGAACTGGTTCGTCCCCCCCCCAGGTGAATCCCTGTAAATCCAACGGAGCACCAAATGTGTCAATAGCGTAATGGATTCAACAACAGCTTCTTTTCCAGTTGGGAACAACAGCAGGTCTGGACTGGCCAGCTAGCATACCAGGCATTTTCCCAGTAGGCCAATAGGTTTGTGGGCCAGCAAAATTCGTTGTGAGTAAACCTTACCCCCACCCTGCAAAATTCATTATGGGGCATCCTGATGTCCAGGGCCAATTGCTAATCCCAGTTCAGCCCTACTTAACAGTCGACATACCACATCATTACATGGTTTTATATTACCTGGCGCTGTACGTCTGACAGCTGAGATGTTCTTACATGGAAAAGGGTTAAGTCTTGTTTCATGTTCATTTCCAAAGCCTAACGAGGGAGTCATCAAGCAGATTAAAATTTAATGTTTACAGCAATTAATCATGTCCATTGATCCAGGACTAAGGTCCCAAACTAAGTTTCAGGAACAAAGTAGCATAAGAAAAGGCCACAGACTTCGGTCTCTCAATCACTTAATATAATTTATTAATAATTCAAATTATCCACAGCAAAACATTTAATAGATACTTTATTGATGCCTGTGGGGAAATTGTCTTTATTTCTCCCTCAACTTGTTCTTTATGAAGTAAGCTGTCTGTTAAGGGCAGCCAGCTGTAGTGACACCCAGGGAGCTAGTGGTTAAGGACCTTGCTGAAGGACCCGCAGATATGCTGAGGCTGGATTTGAACTGGTGATCTTCTGATTACAAGCACACAGGCTTAGCCCACTGAGCCACAAACAAAACACAAAAAACTGAAGTGGTGCAGCATAGTGGTAGTAAAGAAAAGGGTAGCTGTAGATTCTCATCTCATTAGCGCTATAACTGAAAAAGTATTTGTTGGGTCTTTGTTGGTTTCCTCCAGGTACTTTGGTCCCCCCTCCTCAGTTCAAACCATTGTTGAGGTTGATTGCAGTTACCAAATTACCAGTAGGTGTGCATGTGTGAGTGGTGTATGAATGTGCCCTGTGGTGGGTTGGCATCCTGGGCTGGTCCCTGCCTTGCACCTGTAGCCTCCCTGTGGTCCTAAGTGGTTACAGATAATGGATGGGTTACACTATCAAGCTAAACTATTTATCATAATTAAAAAAACAAACCTTTTTAAAACATTCTTAAAATTAATGAAGCAACGCCACTTACCGGCAGGAAAGGGTAGGGTCAGTGCAGAAAAAAAAACTTAACATTGTTGAACGTGATAATTAAAAAAGCATTTAATGGATCTTTTTACCACTTAACAAGAACATCATATGGATGAAGATCTTCACTTGATTTCAATTTGAGAAATATTGCACCAAATCTAAAAGAACAGCAAAGGAAGGAAAGTGCAGCTACAGAAGACACTTCATCTTACGAACACGGAACTGTGGGAGGGGTAGGGACTAGATGAGGGAGGGGTGAGTCAGAAGCACATTATTTACATGGTCAGACATTCGTCTGTCAGAGATATATATGTCTTCTAAGATGGTGAGTTTTAGATCGGGGGAGGTTAACATTTCACTAAACAAGGTCAGCTCCGTTCAGCCCTTTTTAGCGCAGGCCCCTGGGCTTAAGCACGGGTAAACCCGTGCATTAAAGCGCTATGAGCGGAGCGAAGCGAGATTTTGTCAAATTCTCAGTAGTAGTCAAATGTCGCCCTCTTATGGACACATAAGAGGTAACAGCACTTCGCGAATGCAAAGACGAGTCTGACTAATCATGATTATAGTTGAATCATATATTTTCACGGTCAGCATTTACTCTTAAAAACCAAATAGCCTACATTTTCTGGTTATTTCCCCAAGTCGTCATCATATATAAAGAGTTGTAGTTCCTGTAAAAAATGTCTCCAAGTATCAGAAATGCTGTCCCGACAGATGTGACGTCACGAACCAAGTCCATAAGAACTGGCATGCAGAGAAAAATGCATCATCGACGAAATTCAAGGTTTATATACCCTCCTATTCACATTCACTACAATTTCAATTCAGTTGAATCTTACGGGTTTTTTTTTTTATTACTTTTTGTATTACCTGGGGTAATAAAGCAGGTAATCAATTCATTGGTTCAGTGAAAAATTAAGCAATTTGCACTCTGAAATAATTCCCCCTGCAATTAATTTCTGAGAAATTGTCCCTGAACCCTAAAAGAAAAAGCAGTAATTCATCATTTCTGCTGGGTAACTGCATGCTGTCAACAGTATGGGCTTTGAAACGTAATAAATCGCCACAAAGAACCATTGTAGTTTGTTTTTTGTATGGTTTGGAATAAATGAATAGTAGAGTTATTATTTGGAGACTGTAACAATTCTTATATGGTGATTCTTATACAGGATTTTGGAAAACAGAAAAGGAGAACATATGCAAATAAAGTATCAGTTTCTGAAACTAGATTTCTGAAAACGGGCCAAACTTCACAAACTTCAATTTCCAGCAATTATTTTAATTAATAGGCATCAAGCTCCTTCTCTGTTGGTTATCGGAAGCAGACTGTTGTTCCAGTGATTTCATTATGGCCAGTTAGTAATATTTATATTTTAAATTGTAAATTATGGGGCTGAGGCTGGTGCAGGGGAGTTTCTAGCTATTGAAAAGAGCAGGGGTTAAGTGAAGTTTACCTGGGGCTTGACTTATTTGTTTTTGAAGCAGGATAATTGGCATCAGGGCTAAAATACTCAGGGCTATAATACTCAGGGCTATAGCCCCAAGTGATTGGACCAAAGGACGCCCATGAGCTGGAGTATGTGGAACAATGTTGATGTGGAGTTTCATAAAGTGCTGAGTATCTCCCACAACTGTGGCAACAGACCACAGGAGTACAGCAGAAGTATAGCTGTTTCAGTGGGAAAAGGAAGTAGCAGAAGGACGTTACGCAAATCCTCATTCAATAATAGTCGCATCTAATGGCACACAACTTCTCTGCAATAGGACACGCTTGAGTGTGTGACACAGCAGTCAGCTCCTGGTGACCTCGACTGCGTCATGCTGTTTCAAGTGGCAACTGAAAACTCTCAGGCCGACAGATTAGAACAAGCCGGAAACTGCCCTGTTTGTGTCACTATAGCAACCGTGCTGGGACAGAGTGGAGAGGATATACATTCCAGTTTATGAGTATGCCTGGTGGGCTGGCTGGGAATCAACAAGCTGTCTTAGGGGGTCTGAAGGACAATGTTAAATATAGTAAACCACAAGTTGTAGTGGGACAATAATTCACAAATGAACAAGCTTAAACACACCCACCCACACACACACAAACACATACATATATGTGTGTGTGTGTGTGTGTGTGCATACATATACATAAATGCAACATATTTTTATAAAAAAGTGTGTAGAACAGGGTGATTCATTTGAACAAAAAGAGTTATTTATTAATAGATTTTTCTATCACAATCACTTGGAGACAGGACCTTTTACTGTGTCGAGTGGTTTGAACACTTCCTCTACCAGCAAATACCAGTATTCAGATGCTCAGGCTACTGAATTAAGATGAATATCAACACAGATTGTACTTTGAGACCATTACTGATCTCAGAACAGCTTCCAGCTGAGACTCAAATGGCCTGACCGTGAGAAAGGACCCGCCCCCAAACGCTCTCTCAGTCTTTCACGACTGTGTGACTGAATATGATATGTGGCAGGAAATGGCTGAACACAAAAACACATATTTACACAATACGCCCGTAAACGAATAAATATTCTGTTCACAATGCATTGTAATTTTACATAACCGCCTTCTCGAATACACACACACACACACACACACACATATGTAGTTATCCCAATATCCTTAAACCGCGTACATACGCCGTATAACACAAAACAAAACAACTTAATTTGAAAACTCAGATTCACGTTGTACTGACTAGAATTTATTTTATTTTATGCCTACTTCAGATACATAGGCCATACCGCAGCCCCTCCCCACCCGGTCGCTTATCAAAATGCAGCTGCACTGCTGACTCATCGGATAGCTGTCGGTGCATAGAAATCCTACGCGGGCTAGAAGTATAACACAAAACAATCCTGAGGGAAGCAATATGGCTGTAACTGCACCCGGAAAAGTTTCTCATTTCAGGGCGGATGTTGCTTTTTTTAATGGCTTCAAAGCAGGCTCGTTCATAGGGATACAGGACACAGACTCGGCCTGCTTTTTACATCAAAAACAGCTATTTACATCAAAAATCTTCTCTGGAGATATCGGGCGTGAGTATTGCTCTGAACACGTCACTCAATAAGCAAATACAAATATAATCGTTTATTATTTGAGTGACGTGTTAAATATGTTATAATACCACATACAGTAAAACCACAATGCCCGGATTAGCCCACAACTCCCTGCTGCCCTGTTTGTGCCTGCCTCCGGTTTACATGAAAACTGAAGAAAATGACTTTATCCAGTTAAATTTCACTTTTTTTAAGTGCTACAATATATTTTAAAAAAATATGTAAATCCGTTGTTTGTGGCTAAATGCGAGCAGTTTGTGACAGTTGTGTCAATGAGAACAAGAAGATGAGCTCATCATCTGTAAACTAATAACGTTGATAAAAATCCCAGGAATCAGGACTTACCTGGACTTAAAAAAAAACAGGAAAAGGACATGTTGACATATTATAGGCCACTAGAAACCCTCCAAATGATTGGTGACACACCAAATTAATAAAAATAAAAGTAAAACCAACATCCGCCTCATTGCATTCAGTTTACGGTGTACACTAGCTGTTAATCTGTTTAATTAAATATTCGAAATGGGCATGACAAGGTTTACTTAAAGAAATTAAATGACACATTTACTAATTATCTAAATTAATTATTGTTTTTTAAAGTGAAGAGAAAGTTTACTGTAAAACCTAACTAAGCTGGTTCTGGTGCAAGGTCCCTTTAACGATGCTATTTACTAATTTATCGATTATAATTGTAAAGTAAAAATATGATTATGAAATACGATACAAACAGAAACTGCATTAAAGTTTACAGAACTTAGTCATGGTTTCCTCTTAAAATAGGACAAAGACAAGCGGCAACCTAGACTCGTTGCACTCTCAGCAGCCGCGGTTTAACGGGGAATCTCAATTACAGTGCGGGCCGCAGCACAACTAGAGCCGCTAGAGGTCATGAAAGTTTTTTTTTTGTTTCAGAATCGCGGAGTACGACGGAAATAGAATTCGCTTATTCAGGAACCATAATTATATATAACCTGATTGTATACGATTGGAGCACATTTCTGTTTAATATTAAAATTTCCATTGCTTTCATTATAAGTTTTTTTTCACAATTTACAATTCAAATCATGTAGCAAAAATATATATTATGAAAGCACTAGGCCTGTTCATAAATAAAGAACACATATTCTAATCAGGCTGTTCAAAATGATCAGTTATGCCTAGTATTTAATAATCACGCCTTAATCTAAAATGATAGATGCGATATATGCTTATACCTCAGGTCTAACACATTCGCTGCAAAATGAAGTTGAGTCACAATTAATACACTGTTTTGCAGCTTGTCGTACTTGAGGATGTTTTATATTTTTGTTTATGCAAGTGCATTAGCTCAAAGAACACGAAAACAAGGATCCTGTTGACAGGTACAGTCTGTGACGTTGCACTTAATTTTTACCCAGGTTTGGCGTTTCCTGTAGAAACGTGTTTTCTCTAGTTCGTTTGTTCTAAAAAATCGTGTCAATTTGATAACTTGGTAGAACAAATAATAATTAATAAATAACAACTGAAATTTAATGGCTTACTAATTTGTTCAAGGTTATTGCCCAATTCTCCTTTACAGCTGTCATAACATAAACGTGGAGTAATAAGACGCTATTATTATTATTATTATTATTATTATTATTATTATGTGTAATTTAGTCTAGGAATTCCTTAAGAGTAGGGCGCAGCATACGGCGAAGTAAAGGGAGAAACGCATTGAACAAGCGTACAACGTAATTCAATTAATACGGATTTTTAATATTTTACTAATTTACTTGTCATCCGCCGACCTGCATATCGGTTATTTGGCCAATCAGCGAATGGTTACGCAGGACGTCCCGTCAGACGCGCGGTGATTGGCCGGTCCGTCCGCCCCCCACTGCACAGAGCGCTGCACAAACTATCCCCGACCCCCAAGTATTTCACTCACTTGAACAAAATGGGGGGAAGTGGTGAAGAGGTAAAAATAAAACACACTGAAACAAGTCACATAGTGAAAACACACTGTCATTTTACGCTAGGTTGCTATTTTGTGTTGATTAATTTACTTATAACTTATTTTTCTTTTTTCCCTTTCTCACCAATTTTCACTCAAGATTTTTCTCCCTTTTCGTGCTCAAAGGGCTCTATAATCCTGCCACCGTAAGTCTGACGGTTTTAAAGGACGCGCATGCAGCCTCTCCCTGCCCAGAGAATTTAATGGAA
The DNA here is from genome assembly GCA_026777045.1 of Hyperopisus bebe. Taxonomy (NCBI): domain Eukaryota; kingdom Metazoa; phylum Chordata; class Actinopteri; order Osteoglossiformes; family Mormyridae; genus Hyperopisus; species Hyperopisus bebe. The sequence continues at coordinate 19,269,295 of JAODJW010000035.1, read as the reverse complement.
AAACCACAAGCCCCGAAATGCATTGCATTCTTTTTTTTTTTTTTTTTTTTTTTTTTATACACCGTCCAAAGGAGAAGCCGCCCGACCTTTTCCATGGGACGTCCAAGGAGGGAGCAGGCGCAGTGGTATTTCTGAAGGATGCGGACAGCGGGGCTCGCCTAGACAGACGGGATATCATCAGCTCTGGGCAGGAGAGACACGCCGAATACCGCCGCTGCCTTTATTATAACTAGTAATCTCCAGTAACTAGTAGCCAGCCGGTCCCGTGGGAGCGAAGCGACGCTTCGGAGCACCCAGTCCACCATTACCCAGCTCGCTAGCCTTCCTTGTGCACAGGACTCCATCGTCGCGCTGCATGATTTATACCAGCATGGCAAAGGTTGGACTGACTCACCGGGAATTTCACCCTTTTGTGGAGTAGCCGCTCGGTAAATCGTAAGATCGCAACTCATTGTCACACCAGCCGGCAGCGCACGGCGTTTGCTTTTTAAACGCGATCGCCTTCGGATGTAGCCGGACCTGTTGTGTGTTTTCTCTATTCCCGGTGGATATGGGAAAGCGCACCAGGGCCGCCCGAGAAGCAGTGCCGTCGCTGCCAGGAGCTGGGATCGGGAGGGCTGCGTCGCTGTCCCCGTCTTCCGGACTTCCTTTTCGGGGTCTGCCGCCTTCGGGGGCTACTTTGTTGCGATTCTAATCCGATACATGTTACACCGCGGAGAAGGCGCCCCCCCGGCCAGCCGTCCGTCCCGCGAAGCTGCCCCGGAGTCCCGGGGTTACGCTGTCAGCTGTGCACGACTAGCTTTGTGGCCATCGCTCACCTTATGGATATAACTGGCCAGGTATCGGTTAGTTCCTGAGAAACTGACGTGGGTAACCAGTAATCAGACAGCTGTGCGCGTAATGTCGGCGTAGCGCAGAAGTACCGCGCAGCTGACAGCCACCCGCCCGATCAGTCGACAAACTCCATTAAATTATAATAACTTGCGCTTTTACCAGCATTTCCCGAGAAGCGGGAGGATTAACTGTCCCAGTGAGCCCAGGAGCGGAGGTTGGGCATCATGAATTATCAGCAGCAGCTCGCCAACTCGGCGGCCATCCGAGCCGAGATCCAGAGGTTCGAGTCGGTCCACCCGAACATCTACTCCATTTACGAGCTGCTGGAGCGCGTCGAGGAGCCGCTGATACAGAACCAGATCCGGGAGCATGTCATCGCCATCGAAGGTGGGTGCCGGTGCTGCTGCTGCACCTGGATGCTTTTTGAAACTTTTCTTGTTTTTAATGGCCGGACCAGCTCGCGTGCACCTTCGTGTATATAGATTATTGAACCAAAACTAATGATTTGACTTGTAACACACACACACACACACACACACACACTGAATCACCTCCCCGACAGTCACCAGGCTGGTTTCTCCAAGAGAGAACTGAAAAACGGGCGTGTAGTCCCGGTTGCGGTATCAGGATTACAGGTCTCTGCTTTAATAAGTGAAATTGATATCTTTTACAGAAACGTTCTAGTAAACGACCACCTCTACTTGGATTGTATCTTATAAACCTAGTTACCACCTTGGCTCACTTTGTAGTTCACAGCACCACTGTTTATTATATACAATACAGCAGCAGGCCTGCTTTTCTCTCAATCTTTGTAGATGTGTTATTATAGGCGCATGCGACGTCATACCTACTTATCTCACAATACCGGCGCTATTTATTGCGCGTTTAAAATCTATTGTTGAGGAGCTGGTATCTGTTTCTTCTTTTGAACTTGACCTTGTTACCTGTCAGGGTGGAGCCTGGTGCGGATATATGTTGGCACTGTCCTGAAAGGCACAAGCTACTCCTGTCTAGATGGGCAGATGTTCCTTACCAGGGGGCAGATGCGCTGGCAGGCTGTGTGATAGATTAAACTGCTCTGTTTTGGTTGAGCAGAGGTCATACCGGTCCAAGGATGGATCTAAATGTAGGTTGGGGAACTTCCTGTACCTTAAATCTTGGTCAAAACTGAAAGACATTCAGTTTTGCTGTAATTGGGTTTGAGCTGTATGAAATATACTGATTTTTTTCTCATGGAAAATTAATTTGTCTACTCAAAAGAATGTCACAAAGGTATAAAAGCACATTACTTTGCCCAAGATGGTCACCACCGTGACAATTCTGTTGATAATCATCTGATGATCGTCTCTCAGGAAGTCCCATCAGAGCCAATGACATGAACTGTCACTGTAATCTGTTTACTGTGAATCTGACTTACATAATGCCTGGATAAGAGATGTGTGTGTGTGTGTGCGCTCGCATAAACCCTGTTTATATAACACACTCAGATCATGGTGTCTGCTGAAGAGAACCTTTTAATACATCCAGTGATTGCGACCAAATGTTTCCTAGAATAAATAATCAGGTTTTGGCATCTTCTCGCAGGCATTTCTGCCCATGGCTTGCTTGCAGGAACCTTTCAGGTGCTCCAGGTTAGCTGACTCTAGTGGCCCGGTAAAGGTCCTCCTTGGCTTCCGGGATGGTCGTACACTCGTAGATCCCAAAAAGGGACAGACACTTCTCTCTGGTTGCTTTCAAGCAGGCTAGCTGGAATGTAAAAGATCGTTGTCGTGCAGTAATAGTTCCTTTCGATGCACTCTGATCTAATGGTTCCCTCTAATGGAAAGGTCTCGGAATCCAGAGACAGAAACAACCCCAATCATGACATTTCCACCACTGTTGCTGACTGTGGGGATGAATTTTACTGAAACGCATATAGGAATGAGCAGATACTGATGTTTTTGGTTTTAACCAAAGAGATCTGTGTCCCTGCTCCTCTAAGAGCTTTCTGAATGTTGGCCGTACCTCCGGCTTCTCTTTGGCAGACTGATGGAGCACAGCAAGGCTTTTTATTTTTTTTGAAAGCAGACTTTTATTTTTTCTTGGTCTTCCTGGCTATCCTCCCATGAAACGCCATCGCCGTTCAGTCTTCAGCAGTTTGAACGTGCATGTCGCGGCAGAATGGAAGGCCTCCAGAACTTCAGATGTGGTCTTTTGGCCTCTTTTGGACGTACTTCTTGATTTTTATTGTTGCTCTGGGAGAGTCTTAAAGGACATTTGCCTCTAACTATAGTCACAGTGCCCTTACATTTTCTCCGTTTGTAGAAGACCTGTTTTTCAGTTGACCGATGAGCTGAAGATCCTTTTGCCTGAGATTTCTTGCCTCCGTCAGTTCGACGTGCGTTTTGCATCTTCTCAGACGTCTTTAGGTTACCACCTGGTATGCTGAGCTAACTTCTTACTGACGTTCTTACATCAGTGATTAGGGCTGAATGGGAGAGGACATTTTTATTAATCATTAAAACCAGAACACGGGCTTAGAGGCGTATAAACGGTCACGGTCAATAAGCAGAACATGTGTCTCCACCAGAGGTCGTTCAGAAGGATCAAACCTTATGTCCAGAGGCCAGATTAGGAGAGCGAGCAGATGTATTTCAGTGGCTTTGCAGGTTAGCGTTCTGTGTCTGTGAGTGTAAGGTCATTGGTTCGAATCCCTTGACTAGCAGAGTGTTGCCACTTTAGCAAGATCCTTAGTCTCAGTTGTTCCAGGGACACTGGATGACCCTGGTGTCTGATCCTTCCTTGAATATTGCATTGGACAAAAGTGTCTCCTGTTAAATAAATAAATGCAACGTGATCCAGCTTCTGACTCTGGCATTCAGTCGTCAAACGTCACGCTTAAGTTTGGTCATTTATTCAGTCAGAAGCACTACTTTGATTGAAAATGATCTGTGTACAGTACTCGTGCAATGGGGCATATATATATCATATGGAAGCTGATACTGAAATACTGAGGTTTAGATATGACTATTCTTAGCTGCTTGATGGCCTTACTGTCTCTGTCGGACAGCCAGACGACAGCTCAGTGAAACGGGCAGGGTCTGGAGACGTGGGATGCACTGCTTGGCATTGGGTTTTAAAAACATGGGTCAGGGTAATTCAGTGTTTAGACTACAGGCTGAAACCATAGATAAGACACCCATCGTGCAGTGAAATCAGACAGTGAAAATGCTAGGTTTTCTTGTATCGTTCATCCTTTTTCTATAGAATCCATGTTATTTGATGGTGTTCCCTCAGACGGTTCATGACTCACTAATGACGGCAGATTTTGTCCCGTCTAAGTGAAATGTTCCACATAGCTGCACAGCTTGTTTGAAATATCTTTATTATTAATCTTAAATTTACATTCCATATTCTGATATGTTGCTCTTGATAAAGGAATATCTTGCTGCTGATTTCTGTGGTGTCCATTCATCTCCTTGCAAGTCATCTCTGAGATTCATTTTTTTTGATTGCACGTGATTTAACTATGCCTATGTAGTAGGCTTTACTTTTGGAGTAACTGTGTAATTTACTACTTAAGCAAGTGAAGTCATACTAATTAGATACAATGATACCTGTATAAGCAAATGGAAAGTTTAACTGGAGTAAAGTGTATTCCGGAATCTAGACTTTAATGGAGAAACTGATACAAAAGAATCAAGGTTAAAGCAATATTTTAATTTTCTTCAAAGCACACGCTCTCATCATGAAAATCATACATTTCATCAAGTCATTGGTATGTGACATTTTATCTTAATTGTGTATGATTTCTTTTAACCATAAGCCCCAGCGACCAGTTGTTTTGGGTTTATGATGTTTACTACAGTCACGGTGGGTGGAATTTCATTTGAGTTTTTCGTGCTCCTGTCATTTGTTTTTAACAGGACGGCCATCTTTGAACGGTTTGCTGGTCAGTGATGGTTTTACCCACCTTGTGCTGTGATTCAGTCTCTAATCCCGCCCTGCGGGTCACACCTCGCTTTCTGGGAGCGTGTAAAATGCGCTGAAGGACATCCTGGTTTTTATTACTCGTTTCACATTTGGGCTGGAAGCCCCGACACTTTGTATCCCAGGCCGCCATGCAGGTGCTCTGTAAATGTTTGTCTCTGGTGTTACTGAGAATATAATTACCGTGCGTAATTTCCAGCTTATCCCTGCAGCCTGGGGGTGCCCCCGACTTGCCGAGGCCATGAAGACATTTTAGAGGGCTGTGTTTCCTTGACGGATGATGTTAGTTTAAAGGAAGCCCCAGGATGGAGGCCACACATCTTGGTGATGGTCGGCACATGCAGGCGCGTGGACCGGCGCTCGGGGGTTCTGGGACCGGTGTTGCCATGGTGCCGGGGCCGGTCCTGTCAACAGAGCAGGCCCGACTGGGTCCTGGGGGGGCGTGTGCGGCCGCCCCACCTCCGCAGGGATAATGAAATGAGTAATTCTGCGTCGGTGGTAGCAAGTCATGGAGGCCTGGGCCCAGGATCGGAGCGTCTCCCCTGGTTATGGCCCAGCAAAGGATGGCAGGTACCCCATCTCAGCGACTGCCTTGCCATCTGTCTTTCTATTCAGTTTTTTGTCTTTTCAGAATGCAACAATGTGAGGAAACTGCTGATGCAACCTTTTTAATTAATTAGCATCGTTCTGCTGGAGGCTGACGGAGCCAGTTTCAGGAAGACCGACTCTGTGACTTAAACGCTATTAATCACCGTCATGCTGCCACCACGTCAGAAACTATTGATCCCCGAGGGGAAATAAAAAAGACAAAAAAAAAAAAAAGAAAAAAAAGAAAAAAAAAAAAAAATATATATATATATATATATATATATATATAAAATATTGGCCAGGGAAGAAAACTCATTTTGGTTCATTTAGGATGTAAATTTCATCCTCTGAGTGACATGAATAACAGGTATATGTGGTATTGGGTGGTTTCCTTGCAAATTGTTAGTGGTAAAAGCTTTTAATTCCATTGTTTCTGTTTTTCTCACGGTCTCTATTTAAAAAAAAAAAAAAAAAAAAAAAACAGCTGTTAATGTGGGTTTATGACCCAGAAGGTGCTGAGGTTATAAGAAGTTAATATTTCACTGTGTGAAGTTCGTCACTGCCATTTGGACCAAAAGCACTGGATTAAAGTTGCTACATCTCAGCTCATTGAAGTTACATCAAGGTTTAAAATAAACACACAAACAAGCAAGCAAACATAAAGAGCAGTGCTCAGTGGACAGCTAGGTTATGTGGTCTTGTAGACTCGCTGTGTCTGGGTCTGTGAGGTGTAGTGCCCCCTACTGGGGAGAATGAAGCCACTCCATCCTGTTCAGTAACAGGCAGCACATGCTGAATATGAGCTTTATTTAAAACTGGACGTTCCCTTTCGCTTTGCGAGTAACAAAGAGTGTTTGTTCTTCCAGTTCTGACCAGAGCCAAGTCTTTATTGTCGAATCAACGGGCGTACAGTTAACGGGTTTGAGGGCGAAGGCGGCCCGCGACTGAAGAAGCAACGTCCGGCCGCGAGAACAGAAGGCTTTGCGGCTGGTCGGCGGGTGACTCTGTAAACCCGCTGATGCCTCTGACCTCGACGGGCCCGTCTCACCTTGACAGATCCGATCCGCAGGCCCCCCCCAGCTGGGCGGCCGCCCACTGCGTCTGTCTGTTCCGGCGGCCTCTCGCATAGACGGTTCACAGTCAGAACAGCCGAACGTGCTAAAAATAAGGGCTGTGACTCAGGGTTCCTGTGTGAAGCCGTCCGCCCGTTACGTAACGGCCGCGCCGAGCCCAGCATCAAGCCAGCGGCGTCGCTCGCACGCGGAGTGGGATGTTTGAGGAAGACTGCAGAAGAGGCCAGCAAGCTGTCGTCTGCGTGTCTCTGCGTTAAGCTGTACAGCCCGGCTCGCTCTCGTTGACTGACGTCGCTCTGACTCGCCAGTAGGTGCTGGGGTCTACGAGCCCTGCAGCCCAGAATATTGGTACGTTTCGGGTCCCTTCTGATCCTCTCATTCGGCCTCTTTTCCCCGCTCTGCTGCTCCCAGCGAGAGTCCTGGGAGTTCGCAGTCTGCTCTCGCTATGACTCAGATGTGACAGACCCCCTCCTCTCACCTCTGTCTCGTGTAAATTCTTTGACAGGGTGTAGAACAAAATCACGTCCCCAACTGAAGCAGAAAGCACTTCGAATATGAACGGGTCAAAACTTAGCGTTGGTTTACGTTCCACGGATCTTGCACGTTCACTTTAACGTTGAGCTTTCCTGCCACTCTTATTTGCCGTGCTGATTATGAATCTAATTCTTATCTGAGTTTATGTAAGGTGTCTGCTCTAAGGCGGCTTGTGTTTGCACTCGGGAACCGAGACATTACATGTGTTGGGATTACAGAGCGTATAAACGATCTAAAAATGTCGGGTTTCACTACGGAACTACAGGATATCTAATCCTGGAGATATTCAGTGTCAGGAAATATACCAGAATGGCCCTTTAAATAGGAAAACCACAATTACAATAAATTTCATTCAACTTCTTGAAAGCTGTAATGTTCATCTGTCTGTCCATCCATCCATCCATCATATATTACTTCAACTATTTATGTCACTATTTGTGCCATTTTCTAACTATTTGTGTTTGCCAGGGTTCAGGGGGTGACTTTTAGAGATTGGACCATTGGACCAATTTGACGGATCAGGTATCGGCCATTCGTGACCGATCCACGCCCTATACTTACTTATTTAGGTTTTGGCAATCTCTAAAATGATGGCTCCTATTTCGTGTAAAATCATGGGTGTAAATTACTGGGGGGATGGGGGGGTTGTAACCCCCCCCCCCCCCCACAAATCAAAACCAAGA
>JAODJW010000035.1:19240748-19252567 GCA_026777045.1 Hyperopisus bebe | reverse complement strand
GGGGGAATCGGTAGGCAGACCTCGCGTGTGAGCAAGATCGGGGGGCTTTAGAGGAGTTGTAACAATGACGTTGTTCTCTCCATTCCCCAGCTCCTGTCAGTCTTGCTCTCCTGGTGGATGGAGCCAGTGACCTGGAGGTCAGGGGTCAGAGTTCGCCTAGAGGCGGTTCCAGGGTCCTTTTGGAGATAAGGAACAAGAAGGGTTGTCATTGATGGTGCCTGAATTAAATTTATTTAAAAAGTCACTGCTGAAATGGAGCTTAATTCTTGAGGCTTGCTTTTTGTCGCGTGGAGGAGACATTAAGAATACACGATTTTAAGTGCAAAATTAAAGAAATGTCAAGCATTTCGAAACGTAAAAAATAAAACATACACAGCCCCTTTAACTCTTCATAGTAAATCATCACTTATAATCTCACAGAATTAAGAAAGGAAAAATTGTGTTTTATCCCCCCATGTGATATATATACGTAAATCTGGATTTAGAAAGCAGTACCAGGTAACGCTCCCAAAAGCCCATAAATCAGTATCCGCGGCCCTGCTTGCAAATTCGATGCATTTGCTTAAATTTTTGTGCTATTTTGCAGACTAAGGAAAATAAAGATGCTTTCTGCTTGCTTACATAAGGGCGTAAATTAGGATATTTTGTCAACTCTGTCTCTTCCTTTTTTGTCTTAATGGTTGTAACTAATTGGATCGGCTTTTTCTTTGATGAATTATTATTCACGTTGCGGATGAGACGCTGCTGCTGGTGGTAATGACGGGCTGAGTCTGATGGATGTGTATTGTGCGGGGAGAGACCCCCCCCGTGTCCGTGTTTCATGGCGTTTAATAACATGTACCGTCCTTGTGTTAGGGATGATCTGTTTAAGTTTGCTAAACGGTCACTTTGTTCGTCTATTCACTGTAGCTGGATTACAAAAAAGTCGAGCTGTCAATGTGTCACCTTACTGTCAAAATATTCACGCTATTGGCTGTTTTAATGAAGGAAAATAAACGAGTCTTAATGAGCCATAATATCCTATATAACCCTAAAATGTGCGTGCTCGCCTAGGCGTGGAATATGGACTTTGAACATATCGTTTGTGCATCTAAATACAGGTATCTGTTGTATGGGATAGCATGTATTATTTTAGTAGAGAATGATATTTTCAATATAACGGTGAAAAATAATGCAGATTCTAGTAAGAGAACACGGTTCGTATCTTCTTTTCCATTCGCATGTGTAATACGTGCCCGGTACCGCAGGATGATTTCAGTCCCAAGTGGGTCTCTGCTGTCGGACCTTTGGAACAAAGATTATAACCTGTCTATAGGGGAAAGATGTGTAAGGGGGGTGGATTATAGTCATGACAGAAGTGAGCGATGGCTCGTCTCCCGGCTCCCCTCTCCACCCCTGCGTTACTTTGTCAGCCCCTCACTGTTACGTTAATGCGCAGGTTAATAGGCGCGGCGCTGGTTTGCGCTCCGCTCTTTACAAATAGCCGCAAATTGCGGCTGCAGCGTGTCCTTATCAGCGAATCTTACATCCTGGATAATTTGGCATAAATCCGCAGCCGTCGCGTATTTTTCGCATTGCTCCCCCCTCTCGGAGGGACTACACACTGGGATGAAATGGTATAAAATACAGTGCGATGTTAATGCAGACTGAAGCCCCAACCCCACCCGACACGATGATTATAAATCCAAACGGAGACGGGGGTGGGGGACGTTTTGCAAGCCGGCTCGTAATAAATATGTAATTTGGGCTTCTTGTCTGCTCCCGTCATTGTCCTTCTGGTTGCTCCGAAGAGCAGGAAGCCTGCAGGCGGCTGAGGGCTGAGGGCACGCCGCCAAGCGCGGCTCTTATCCGTGATCCTCCCGGAAATCTGCTCCGTGTTTTGTTGCCAGTCTGCCGGCCTGGGCTGGGCTCCGCTGGGCTGGGCTGGGCTGGTTTGTCTTCTGAACGCGGATCTGCGGAGGGAGTCCGGAGGAGGTGCGACCGCCGGCCGACGTGTGAAAGAGCCGGCGAGGAGCTGCCGGCTCTGTCGCGACCTGCGCCGGATCCATCCCGCCTCCTAAGGAAAATCCCGAAAAAGAGGCGAACAAAAAGTGCGTTTTCCGGCATTTCTGGCTGGAGGATGCGATGCGGGAGTTCGGTCATAGCCGATGAAGGTTGCGCTTCTGGAGTGTTTTTGCCGAGATGATCCGCACGGAGCGGAGCGCCGGTCCCGGACTCCCTGCCCCGTCTCTGTGATCGCCGGCGCCGTAAGAGCCGCCGTCCGCCGCCCCGCCACAGGAGCAGCACAGACCCCTTTAAAGCGTGGCTTGATTTTGCTGAAGTGCATCGACTCACCTGGGCTGAGGACACCTCGCCTGATTTTCCGGTGGGGACGCACGACCGCGCTGCATTTTACAACGCATGGGGTTCGTTACCTTATTGTTAGTTAATAAAATACAAATAAAACCGGACAGCTAATTACCTTCATGCATTTCTGACCTTGGTCACGCTTAAGTTAATCTAAATGTCCATTTTTTGCTCTTTGTTCTTGCCACTTTGGTCCTTAAAGAATGCACATTTTGAACGGTGACTCCTCCGATAGCATGGAGAGGGGCACGCCACAGAGGAAGACTGTATACCGGATCTCCCTCACTTTGGTGAAAAGAGAGAGCATATCGGCAGCTGGAGATGGTGGGGGCACCCCGGCGCTCCTGGGCCCAGGCGAGCCTCAGACGGCCGCCGGCCAAAAGGACAGCCCCGCGGACGGCCACGGGAGCTTCCTGCTCGAGGAGCTTAAGGAGGTTGCAGAGGAAACGGATGATTTTCCATCGCAGAACAGCATGAGGACGTTCAGGACCTTCAGTACGGGACGGCTGGAAATGAGGAGGTTTAAATTTTCCAGGAAGACACCTCTCTCCCTCAAATCGATAGACCCTGCTCTTTTGGGGGGGCTCACGGTCAAGCAGAGCACCAGTGCCGCGTCCGAGTCCTCTGGGCGGGGGGGTGGCAGGGATATTGGCGTGACTGGGATGGGTTTGACCGAGTCGCAGACGTGCCCGGTGGACTTGCACTGCTCCGACCAGCTCTTGGTGTCTTCTGCCTCTGTGAGCTCCCCGTTGTCTCAGTCGAAAGGGGGCGTGAACTCGGACAAGACCCCAACACCCCCAGTGAAGAGAGCCCCCGGCCTGCTTCGACGGAGCTTGAGTTTCCGGCACTGGAGTGGGGGGGAGGTCCTCCGCCAGCACGTGTTGTCTAAGCAGGCCCACCATCGCAGCTCCGGCTGCCTGGGCCCGGGGGGCCTGGGGGTCACCGGTAAATCCTCCGGGGACGTCGTTTTGCAGAATCCAGCCTTTGATGAGGCTGGAGACGGTGTCAGCTCCGCCCACCCTAGGGAAGCGCTGGACCAGGCGGGCGCCGGCCTGCAGTGGAGCAGGCGGGACCTGGCTCAGGTTAAGAACCGGACTCTGGACAACAGTGACCTGCAGAGGCTGTCTGAGAAGAGCCTGGAGGAGAAGGAGAACTTCCTGAGGGGCGGCGCTGGTGCCAGCAACCAGGAGCACTGGCTGACGCGCATCTTCGGAGGAATATTCGCCGTCAGGGATGCCAGCTTCGCGCCCAGCCCCCGTGCCCTTGAGGGCGGGAAGAGGGGCTTTCTGTGGACCAGGAAGAGGGCTGCTCTTGGCCACTCGCAGTCCAGCACGGAGAGCATTGAGCGTGCCCTGCATGAAGGTAATCTGCCCAGGTTGTCTGCAGCCCGTCTGTCTTTGGTGTGGTGAAGTTCAGAGCAGAGCATCTGATGTGCAGTTTGCCCAATTTGGGGCAGTGTTGCAGACTTTCGCTTGAAGGGCTTATCCTCAGACGATAGGGAAGTTCCTAATCATGGTGCCAGTACATTCTAGTCTGGTTCGCTCGTCCGGGTCATCCCTGTGTCTCTCCCATCGGCTCGGGGACAGACTCTTTATGGAAAAGCTGTCCACTGACAGGATTGGAACGGAAGCGCATTCATTTGTCCTGAAGTTATTTTCCTATGCCGTTATTTTTAAGCCGGCCGAGGTTCTCAGGCTATCTGAAGGGCTTCCACTGCGAGTGCGACCATGGTGTCTATCACTGTCGTCCAGGGAGCCTGTCATCTCTTTGGTGGTCGCTGTCCTGGGCTATTAAACCATAAAAATGCAGTAGTACTTGTTGGTCAAGGTCATTGTTGTTGGCACATTATAGGGTTATATCTGTTTCATGGGTTCAGTCATTCATAGGCGTTGTTTTGAAACATTGATCGTTGTCGCTATGATGCATTGGTGCTATTTTTGTTATTTAGTATTGTTCACAGATATGATAGAGAAATTGGTGACGATGATGGATATAAGCAGAATATTAGATTAGTAGGTGAGTTTTAAGAGAAGAGGCAGATGAATAAGCATGTAGTCTGCATGTATGAAAATAGGACTGTCAAATTGTGATAGACGGAGTTTGTCAGGATTTTTAAAAATCTATCTAGTCTGTCTTTATATATATATGTCTCCCTCACTTTGGTGAAAAGAGAGAGCATATCGGCAGCTGGAGATGGTGGGGGCACCTGCCTACTGGTTACAGCCCAAATCCTGGCCACCTAAGAGCTGGAGACACTCGGTCGTGCCCCAAAGCCTCTGTGATTGGTGTCTGACTGGGTCTTCAGTCTGTCATGTGACCTCCCCACCCATATCCTTGTGTGATTACTTCACAGCAAATGAGGCTTAATTTTTCCAATCTGCAATATTGAGTTCCCGGGGTGTGGTTCAGTTTCCTACACTTCCCAGCAAGCATTTCTCTGTGCTCAGGCCTACAGTTCACTGTTTTGTGCCACTGAGGAATTATGGGAAACTGAGGATTTGAATGGGATGTTCGGTGACGTTCTTTATTTCTGTCCATTTTTATGGCCCTGTGGCTACCGTTGCCAGCGTTAGAGAGAACTGCGGGTGTCAGGTTCGATGTTCTCCAGATCGGATGGAGCTGTAATCCATGCCGCTGATCCCAGGCCAGGAAACCCAAAGTAATGGCTGTTCTAGCACAGGCGGGTACGTGCAGGGCAGGTGGCGCCACTGAGCGGCGATCGTTATCTTCTGCAGGCTCTTGATGGGAATCGGTCCCAGATTTCCTGAGGAGAGCCTGATTCCGCACTGCCAGTTTGCTCGGAATGGCCGATCCTCCGGTTAGGGAGCAGTGACGCTGCCTCCGCCCCCCACCCAGTGTGCTGTCATGGCCTCTCCTGGTCTCCCTCCCACACTGTCACGTGGGAGAAGCCGCGTAACTTGACAGCCATGTTGAACTCGTTAGCGGAGCCCATTTGAGTGTGTTTGGCTGTCAGCTGGGTAGCTGTGCCTGCCTGCCAGAGGGAAAAGCACAGTCGGTTTCCGTAACAACACGCATGATGGCTGAGGCTGCCCTCGTTTTTGGATGCGTCTTATTCTGTCTCGTAGGTTCTGTGGAAATTTGCCTACTGTGCATATACTCTGTGTCCGTAGCTGTCCTCACTAGCTAAGTACACACACTGACCTGCATTTACATGCACACTGTCCTCTCTGGCTCAGTATGCAGTGTCACCCGCAGTGAAGTACACACTGTCCTCATTGGCCCGTTACACAGACTGACCTGCATTTACATACACACTGCCCTCTCTAGCTCGGTATGCACTGTCACATTCAGTGATGTACGGAGTGTCCTCTTTAGTTTAGTATGCACTGCCTTCTGTGGCACGGTATGCATCGCCCCCCGCAGTGATGTACACACTGTTCTCTTTAACTCGATACACACTGTCCCCTCTAGCTCTGTATGCACTGTCACCTGCATTGAAGTACACGCCAGCCTCTCTAGCTCAGTATACACTGTTAACTGCAGTGATGTACATTCTGTCCCCTCTAGCTTGGTATGCACCGTCACCTGCAGTGATGTACACACTCTAGCTCAGTCTGCACCGTCACCTGCAGTGATATACACACTCTAGCTCAGTCTGCACTGTTACCTGCAGTGGTGTGCGCACTCTTCTCTCCTCTTCTGTAGGTACAGCTTCCAGTGCTGTATGCTGTGTATGTTCAGTTTTCCTGGTCTGTTATGGTCTTGGAAAAGCTTTTTGTCCCCCCCCCCCCCCCCCAATGCTTTATTTAAATTTAGAAAATAAACGTGTGCCAGAAATAGCTAGGGTGCTGGAGAGAATGCAGAATCCCATCAGAATATGGAAATTTCCTTAGCAAAGGGCAATTCTGCCCATCTTTCTGCATAAACACTGCAAAGTAAGTCAGAAATACATTGTGGGGATGTTTTATTCCCCCTCCAAAACCATATTGTAAAAATAAAAGGGTAACGTAAGTTGTGGCATTCCGAAAGAGATCTGATCCAGCTGGGGTGAGCAGCTCCTCAGCTAAAGCTGCTTTGTTTGAGACGTTAGAAGTGTGTGGGATGTGGTGGATCTGGACTTTGCAGAACACAGTCCAGCGGTAGCGCAGTAGCACACCCCACCTGCCCTTGCTGTCGGGTTGCCCGCACAGGTAAGCGGATTCTGCACCCCGAGATCCTTAAACCCTGTAAATCAGCAGCGTTTCACCCCTGGTACTTTAACAGATCATGTCTGCGTTTACGTGTGTGGCATGTCTTAACGCTCTGCTGGTTTGAAAAGCTGTATTAAGGTCAGTGTGTTACAGTTGCACTGGATGATCATGGGATATCCAGATGCTGCAGTGATGGGGGTCTGTTTGCCTCTGTGTGCACACTGGTAATGATTTAAAAATGTTAGCTGGGGTGTATAGTGTGTATCTTGCTAAGTATTCATTGGCCCTCCACCATAATGTATAGTTTGTAGGGCCTTAAATCACAAGGGGTGTAACAATCATAGGGTTGGTTGACAGTTAGCTGAGCAGTTACTAGCACAATGCTAAGTATGAGAGAGACTTAAAGGGGAATTCCACCCCAAAAAAGGGAAATGTTTTCTTCATAAACACAGACTTTCCTACATATCCAAAGAAAACTTTTGTTTTGGGAAATTTCTGGTGCAAGGCATTTCCGTTCCGGAATATTCTATGGAAAATGTCTGTAGGTAGCAGAAGGTGCGTGCTCTGTGAATCCGCAGCGTGATTTGCTGACCCCCACATCAGTATCCCCTGGATGCCTTCCTGATTCTCTTCTGCCTGATGACGTCCTTTGCCGTGCCGCATTGTCAAGTTTACGTTCATTGAAGTAAAAACGCCTCTTTCCGCTTTCGACATTCTCTGTTTTGTGTTTGACTTCGGAGCCTAAAAAAAGACAGTGAGAATTTTTTTTCCCCAATGCGTGCCGGGAATACTGTGTGAATCTCCAGCTATCGGATTTCAGCACAATCCCCATTTAATGGTCCAGTTAGCTGCTTTGTAATTGTGGATCCTTGTCACGGTGTAGGGAATAGAGAGATTCCTTTGGGATGGTCTGGCGTTCATCCAGAGAGCTTGGGAGTGCAGTTGAGGTCATGGGAATGGTAACTTTATTGAGCAAACAGTTGGCTTTTCCTTGGGGGTGGAGCTTATTGTAGGCTGGCTAGCTGACTTACAACACTGGGGATGCGTGGAACGTGCAGGGAGATGCTCTGTCACCGAGGGGGTTGGTGGGGGCATGGTGGGTGGAACATCCCGGCTGTAGACGACAGAGGGTTTGTTTCGGTTCTAAGGAAGGCTGACGGACACGCATGTCCCTGTCAAAGTCAGTAATTGGTAGGATGACCATGTTTTCTCAGCTACCATTGGCTAGCTTACAGGAAATGAGCGAATCCTGACCAGTGATTGGCAGCACTCACTCAACACAATTTTTATATCTATTTCTTAATTAGTATCATGATATATTTACCAAGGATAATGCATGTCTGAATTTATAATCATAGCAAAAAATGATACTTGGACAAGAAACATTTAAAGAATCTGCCTTTAAATTCAGAACATTTCTTCATTTATCGTCTCAGGATTTTATCATATTGAGGTTTTATAAATACTGCTTTATGTATTTTAACATTTGGTGTCCAGGAGTCCAGCCCTCCGGGGCAGAGAGCCGTCAACGGTACCTAAACGCTCATGGTCATTTAGCAGCACGCCCTGCTGTAGCTGTGTTGAGTTGCCTTGTTCTTTCCCTCGTTTGAGATGGAAAATGTGCACATGTGGATGTATATGGTCCTGGCGCTGGGCCTACTGCTGGAATCTCGGCTAAATGTTTATGCTGGTGATGTAAATAGCTTGTGTCCAGCGATTGAGGAGAAACGTCTCCGCTCAACCGGCAATTAGCCTCAATTTACTTCTGCGGTTCTCCTCTGCAGATTCCCCTGAACCGGAGAAAAGTCACCATGAACTTTAATAGAACGTGGTTCATTTTTTTTTTTTTGCATCAGATGTACAATAGACTTAATGCTTGTTTGTTAGGTCAGTTATAAATATACAGTTTATACTGGATGACGGCTAGGAGAAAATTAGCATTAAAATGCCAAGTAGCTGAATGGGTTACTACACAAGATGAATTGTGAATGAAGGCCATTCCTAAGAAATAAGTCTATGTTTTTCATTAACTGCGTTCCTCGAGAATGTGATAGGAAGTGAAGTCGGCAACAGACATAAAGCAGGACCTCGGTGGAAGACGAGGTGAGGTGAGGTTAGTAAGGTCATGCTATGCTTGTATGCATCCCTCGATGGCAGCCATGACATCACCTGATTTGCAGTTCTTGTTTGGAGTTTCGTCAGACGGGCCTCATAGCCAGTCTCATAAACTACGGCCCTTTGGAAAAATGATTCTGTAATCAGTGGTGCATTCCCAACTGGAACTGTGTTTGTCACGATCCTGCTTCCAGAGCAGCCCTGCCTCTTTGGCCGGTGAAGGGCTCTCTCCCCTTGCGGTAGCCTGCCCACTGAGGCCCCGCCCATTAAACAGCCACACTGCTTCCTTGGCTCCGCCCCTTTGGTAGATCGATCTTTTAGCCTTCCTTCTGTAGTGTAGAAAACTACAGAATTCCTGCTGGAAAATGCCCAACTACTAAAAACCACTGTGATTGGAAAGTTTTTTTTTTGCCTCAAAGTGCCATAAATAACATTTGGTCTAAACAGTTTGTGTGGATTCTGTTTGTATGATAGTATATAAATAGACGTAACTGTATCTCCCACTCTGCTTGTGGCTTGGGCCTACGGTTCGGGCTCCCGCGGGCCCCCCCTCGTCCACCCACATGGCCCCCTGGAGCGAGGCTAATCCTGTGCTAGCATTCTCATTGTTGGCTCAGTGATGGCAGCCTCCCAGGTGTTAGCTGGAGGCCAGTGAATACCATTCTGGCCAGTAGATGACTTTTAGAGTCTATTGTTTGGTCAAGCAAGGAGGACTTGGTACAAATGGGAAGGGTCAGTGTGTACAGGGACAGTGTGACCAGGCCACTCCCTGTTATGTGTACAACATGAGTGTGGCCAGGTATCTCTCTGCAGTGTTTACAGGGACAGTGTGGCCAGGAGTTCTCCGTGCAGCGTGTACAGGGACAGTGTGGCCAGGAGTTCTCCGTGCAGCGTGTACAGGGACAGTGTGGCCAGGAGTTCTCCCTGCGGGGTCTACAGGGATAATGTGTTGGGATTAGTACTGGTTCTGGATGGTTTAGGGATCAAGATTATTTTCAGTTTTTTTCATAAAAGGAAACGGTGAGCAAAGTTAGTATTTCCGCCTAAGGCCTCCATATGCAACAGATGTGCCCTGAATGTGGTCAGTGGAAGCAGATGAGTGGACCTTTCAGCGCTAGAGACAGACGCTCTGTGCACCTGATTGTCTCTTTTTTTTTTTTCTTACTAGCTGGTCCCTGTCAGTAGCAGTCTTCCACAGTGGCGTGGCGCACAATTTGAAGGCCGTTGGCCTGAAAATCTGCTGACTGGTTTCCGTTTTCCTTCGTTTTTTTTTCTGTGCCTGGGATTTAATCTGCTTTTTTCCAGGTGATTTTATGAGACAGTCAGGCTTCTGCGGACGAAAGGTGTGCAGCAGAGTATCAGACCTCCTAAATGGTCAAAATCTAGGTTGAAGCAGTTTGTTATAAACGTATGTGATGTTAATCCCGCTAATGTTGGAATTATCAGGAAGTATAGGGTTGATTTAAATTTTTGGGCTCAGGTATTTTTCCTGTTTTATGGGAAGTGGTCTCTCTGCAGATTGATTGTTGTGGTCTCTGTCATTTGATTGTTGGCGGCACTGCTGCCAGTTGTATGTTAAGTGCTTGTAGAATTATTAAACCATGGATCGGATGAAACTGACAACCGCAGATCTCCATCCTAGTAAATTGCCCAAAAAGTTTTCCTCCAATCTGGTAAAACAACAGTTGTTCGGTTGTTGCTCTGGGTGAAGTCGCAGTCCGTCATCCTGTCAGCTTTTTAACATCATTTCAGATTCACTGGCATCTTGGTCTTGCACCCCATCTTCAAATAATCGTGACCTCAGTGAGCCCATAGATCCTGGTTGATGCAGCACCGCTGGTTGATGCAGTGACCCAACACGGCGTTTGAGCATTGCAGTGTCGCAGTTGCAGAATATCGCGTGGCGTTTTAATGAAAACGGTCCTCCGAGCACCTGGCTTTAGGCCTGCGAGCCCTGTTACTGCCAGGCAGCTTGCGGTCCTGTCCAGAGGTGCTCCGTGTGTCGCGCATCCGGCCGCTGACCCGCCGCACTAATGTTTATCCCGTTGCTAACGTGCTAACTTCCACGATGAAGTCACACCCTGTTTGCGTGTGGCGTATTAGGGTGGCGTTTGAGGAAGATGACCTTCTCCAAAGCGAAGTGTAAACCCTACTCGCCTCTCTGAGAGAAGAAGCAGTCCAGCAAAAGAGGGAACAGACGTGTACCCGCGTTTTCCCTGTCAGCCGGGGGGGGCAGTTGTGGCCAGAGCTTGGGCTCCGCAAGCAGAAACACAAAAGGCCACATTTCTTGTAAGAATAATTGTAAAAATAATAATATTTCAAAACTCGTGTCAGAAGGGATTCATATTCGCGTTGCTATGTGAGAATTCAGCTTTTGTTAAAGTCTAGAAGTCTGAGTCGCCTCTGTTTCAAGTCCTTTCAGACTTGCTTTCACACCAATGTCTTTTTAAAAAAAATATTTAACAGTTTTGGGTGAACAGCATGATTGGTTTCCCCTGACTTGTCGATAATGTCGTCAGCAATTTAAAAAAATAATAATAATAATTTAAAAACTGATCGATTTCACAGCTGTCTGGTTATGCAAAAAGATCACTGGAGTTAAGTGATTATTGTATAAAATGTGTCAGTTAGGCTAAGACTTCCACTAATAAATGGCTTTAGTGGCTCTTAGGCGTCAAAAAAGACATTGGCTGGTGCAGTGAAAAGTGCGTCTTTAAAATGCGAGTTTGTGGGGTCACCCTGATACTGTTGTATTCGTCGGGTCTTTGGACTTTGAATCACAGCCGAAACCGGCAATTTACTCTCCCAAGACTCACACCTGGAGGAATGTTAAAAGACAAGTTTATCTGTATTTGGCCACACGCGACTGTAGCTTATCATTTTAGATTTACTAGCCCCCCCCCCAGCCCAAGCACAGAAGGTGAGCTGTCGTGCGCCGTCACTGAATCTGCTCTGGGCGGGGGGGGGGGGGCTGCCGGTGCCTGGATCTGGCCGTCCCCCCTCTGTGTGGCCGGGTTTCCAGCGGAGTCTCACACAGACCCTGGTAGCTTACTGTCGTCTTTAAGACAGGAGCTCTTGTTCTGTGCCATGGGACTCGTCTCCATTGGTACAATGAACAAACTTGTTGGGGGAGGTGGCAGCCCTGCCATTACAACCCCACAGTGATACATAGAGTCTCCTATGAGATGAAGATGGTGGGTATCAAGA
>JAODJW010000035.1:19214447-19233056 GCA_026777045.1 Hyperopisus bebe | reverse complement strand
CCCCTTCACTGTTCGTTCCCCCCACAGCAGCTTGATCTAGGAGCTTCCTCTTTTGGGCCGTTTCTGATGCCCATGTAAGTTCCTCTAGGTGAGAGTGACTCTTGCATACAAAAGCGCTGATGATGTTCTGGCTGCAGGCCGGGCTTCTTCAGCCTTTGGTGACCAGACGTTCATCTCCTGCTGTCTGAGGCACACTGAAGCACATCAAGCTGCTCTGGAGTGGAGGTTCCATGCCAACCCACCTCCTTCTCCTCCTCCTCGCATCTCCTCCCTCCTAGAAAGCCCTTTTACGTGTTCCATACGTGTCCTGTCATGGCCATGACCCGTCCCGCGGCAGAGAGCTGCTCCGACATGGTTTACTCTCTGATGAAGACCTTAGCATCGAGCATTGGTATTTTTTCACTGGGGGGTATGACCAATGCTCCCCCCCCCATGGGTCAGGATCATACACTGTCTGCAGGGTCGGTGTAGCAGCCTAGCTGTTGTTGTGGGGGAGGGGGGGCATCATGCTACTGTGATAAATCCAGCAGAACAAGCTCTGAAATATCCTTGTGCTGGGGGGGGTGGGGGTGGCTTTTTCTTCTGATCCTGACCAAAATCTCTGTGTGACAGGAGTCTGAGACGGCATTTCCCTGGACTTGTACAGTATAATTCAGGGCGCTAACGCCTTTGGAGGGCTCGCCCTGTGTGACTTATGACAGAAACACATGTTTACATGAGAGAACCTGCTTTACCAACAATATGAATGTCACATAAGTCATTATTATAGTTTGGTTTATTATTCTTACTGTGTAAATTATCATCGGTCTATTTAATATTCATGTCTGTGGTTATTTGTATAAACAATAGAATAGAATAGAATGTCTTTATAGTCATTGTACAAGTACAGGGACACTAAAACGCTATTTCACAACAATTTTGAATTGCACAGTACTGTGTGAAAGTCTGACAAAGAAAATGTTTAAATGATCTTCATGTTGGTGTAAACTATGATATTATGTCTATCAAAGTGTTTGCAGCAACCATCCAGGACAGCCATGAATCAGCACTCCATGTTTGGCTGGCCGATTCCTCATTGAGTCATTAGACTGACTAAATTGATCAATTAATTCAGCTGGTGGTAAAATTTAGCAAATTCATCGAATGACTGATGTTGCACTGACAACAAAGTACAATTTGCATATACAAATGTTCCTCCACTTACGAACTTTCAGACATATGAATGAAGAGGACTGTAAGTCCAAATTGTGTTCCTTAGGCTCGTTTCCTGTCTGCGACATGAATTATCTGTTTTCTGCGCGCCAATTCCGCCTAGTACGACTTCTGGCCGCTACTCCCACCGCGCAGCAGCGTAGCGTGCGTACTCCCAGCATCCTAGTTCTTTGTACTTGTGTATACCCTTAAAATGATGCTGAATAACGACTTGTGAGCGTTTCAAGTTACGAACGGCCGTTCGGAACGTAACTCATTCATAAGTAAAGAAGTGTCTGTATTCTAATGTTCAATTGTTTTTTTTTTTTGTTCTGTGAAAATATACAGTTCTTGCCCAGTAAAATGGCTTTAAACATTTTCTTTGACTGCCTAAAACTTTCTTACAGTACTGTGTATTGGTATACCGTACCCAGTTAAGGAAAACTGAAATGGATTCGAGCTGCCTGCCTAACCATGGCAGGTCCCCGTGGGTATGTCAGAAATCCACCTTGGATGACGCCACAGCATTCCTGTCGTTCCTGCTTGGTGTAAAGCTTCGCACGCCGTACCTTAGCGGCGTGGTTATAAATAGGAGCTGTTCTCTTTGTTAAACACCCCAGCCCAGCTGTCAAAGCTTATAGCTCCCATACTTTAAATTCTTTATTTTTTCTTTTAGCCGTCACATTCTCATTGACGATTTTCAGTGCGATTCCGAAGACGTTAGCTGTCGAGTTGACCAGCCCTGGTATCTCTGCACTTGGTCTTTGTATATGTGAACTTGCAGCCTGCCAGAGTTTAACTAGAGAGGATGGAGCCTCTCGGTTATAATTACCATAATTGATGCTGTGTGTCTCAGTGTAAACCTTTGCCAGAGCTTATTCCTGCTCGCTCTATGCAAGACAGCACCCATCAGGACAAAGGCGTGATGTATCCAGGGGGGAGGAGCTTTTGATTCTGAGCCAATGCTTCTGAAATACTTCCCTTAATAATCTTCTGTTGCTCCTGAGTTCAGCTATCAGTGGAATATATGGTCAGGGATCCCATGACAGCTTCCACGGGCGGGTCATCATGTAGATATTGTCACCTCCCATGTGTCTGTAGTCACACTCGTACCGTCACATTCTAGACCCTGACTCTGTTGCAGAGGCAGTAGGTACCTCTCTCACCGGGCTCATTCTCGGCATTCCATGTCCTCCTCACTGTTTGTTCTCCACAAACATCATTGTGTGTCTGTCCCCTCATGAGGAATGGCTGTCATCTATGTGAAAGAATGCAGTCCCCAGTAAACAAGGGTCACCAGAGGAAGTGAATGAAGCCAGAGGCAGGCTTACAAACCGGAAGTGATGTGCATGCATGTATGTAGAGGAGAACGTGTCCGTATAGCATATACATCTCATGGTGAAATGGGTGTGAGGTATTCCGGTCACGCAGAGTGCAGAAACACATCCTTTATAGCGCCATTAACTCCAAGTGTCCTGAAACTGTTTAATTAGATCTTATCCATAAGACAGCCAGCTAAAAGGGGAAAATGTAGTGGATTAAGTGAATTTTACATACCATACAGTAATCATTGCTCTGTAAATAGTTTAAAAAGCAAACTTGCATTGAGATGTCCATATAGCTATATATATATATATATATATATATATATATAGCTGTCCAATATAGTTTCTTTATTGGGAGGTCACGTTCCAGTTTGCTGATGGCTCGCTCACCAGTTTCCCCCGTGCCCCTTACAGGAGGACGCTTTAAGAAGGAAATCGTAGTGGATGGACAAAGCTATCTCCTCCTCATCCGGGATGAAGGGGGCCCTCCAGAGGCTCAGGTGAGTACTGCGGGCCCCTTGATCATTTGCTGCAGCCGCCCGGTCCATCCTCAGCAGCCCCTGTTTGACACACGGTCTGCCTGCCCGCTGCCTGACTTTGCCTGTCTCCCTCCGCAGTTTGCCCTCTGGGTGGATGCCGTCATTTTTGTGTTCAGCCTGGAGGATGAGATCAGCTTCCAGACCGTGTACCATTATTATAGCCGTATGGCGAACTACCGCAACACCGCGGACATCCCGCTGGTGCTGGTCGGGACGCAAGGTGAGCAGCACCATAAATGGAAATTCAGCCGCGCAGAAATAGTCTGACTTTGTTTCGGGATTTTTAACCCCACGGCTTGTTTTTTTCTTTCAAATGCTGATATTTTTTTTTTACTTAGCACTTTCCAGCACTGTCAAATAGGTAGCAGGTTTATTTCTGTGCATTTTATAAATATATCTGTTTGGTTGTCCATTTCAGGAATTATAACTTTTGATTTATTGGCGTCATATAGAATAAAAGTGAGTTAAATGGGAGCATCTGTGTTCATAATGAGGGCGATACAATAGCAGTACGAAGATTTATGCAGGTAATGGTAAAAAGGCACAATGACACATTTAGCTCTTGGCTGCAGTTATGGGGATTAAGTGCAACAGCGCCCTCTGTGGGCCATATGTTATATGTTTCCACAAATATTCCGGTCTTCAGAGTACAGTCATCTGATGCTTAGGGAACATACATGGTTCTGAAAAGGCGGGTGTTTGGCGATTTGGCCGTTAGATGAAGCCGCATATTACTGTAAATTCATAAAGTACAGAACTGATATAGACTGTCTACGTCAGCATACACAGTATTGTACGTGTCAGCAATGTATTGTTATACAATAGCCACAAAAACTAATTCCGTATAATAAAATATAGTATGCACACAATAATACTGTAATAATATTACTGTCACACAATTCTGATTAACTTGCATCCATTAACATGCACATTTTTCCTTTGTGTTTTATTACTTTTCATTCTTTCACGGCCTATCACTTTCCTTTGTTTCTCAAAAACACTTGTACAATTTGTTTCATGGCGTTTGCAGCCCATGAGGCACTTAAATAATCATCTAAATAAGGGAACAGGCTTGAGAATCTTGCTGTGGCTGCGTGTCTTTACATTGTACCGCCCATGTGGTAAGTAGGTTGTTATGCAGTGGTTTTATATCCGTTTGTGTCCGATTCTGGATTTTATTTGATTGGATCTATGCTATCTCTGCTGTTAAGGTGGTGGGTCGGTAAACAACACGCCTGCATTGGGTTCGTATGAGGGTCTACATCGTAGCCTGTGGTTTGCTTGATATGTTTGTTTTATTTTGATAACCATTAATACTGCCCTTTAAAAACATGGCCAGTCAAACAATTCGGTCAGTAAAAATCAGTCCGTTTTGAGCGTTACATGTCGGTTAAATTAACGCTGCCGTGAGGACAGCCGAGGATCCCGGCAAATTTCTTGGGTGGTGCGTCTCACATCCTGCCTGTCTAACACTGCAGCCGCTGTAATTATTTTTAACGCGCAGCCTCCTGTTTGTCAGACATGGTACAAGCTGGTCTTGAGATCAGCATTTCTTGCACTGTTTCTGTAGAGTCCCTGCTGAGAAAGTACAGCCACATAATCTGCCAGTGCCTTTGAACAGATTCCCACAATGCTTTAAGAATCTTTTACCGAGCTCCATCACAACCAGCAGAAGCTCTGCAATCACTGTGAAGAGCGGCATTACTTTGTTGGTATCGTACTTCATACAGGAGGCTTGGTGGCCCGCTGGGTGCCACTGGTCCTTCACACCTCTAGTGTCGGGGGTTCGAATCTTGCCCCCACTCTGTTTTTGCGGCACATGCATGCTTCCCCCCCCAGGTGCCCCCCCTCTCCTCTTGCAGTCCAAAGACATGCAGTTCAATGATTTGGCATCTCTAAATTGTCTGCCCTGCCCTGTGTGAGGGTGTGTGCCCTGTGATGGACTGGCATCCTAGTCCAAGTTGTTCCTCTGTCCTGGACATTGTGCTACCTGGGGTGGGCTCTGGGGTCCATGTTATCCACTACTGGATACATTTCTGAAAGAAGGGTGGATGGACGGATGGATGGTTTTTCATAAAACAATATCTATTTACCATGTTGAATTTTTTTGTTTTAACAAAAAAGTACAACATTGAAGCCATTGTACTCTCTTAAATCCAATCCATTTCTACTGCAATATAATTTACTCATTTCCTCGTTGGTCCTGTCTTGTTCTAAAATTCTAGCTCCCTCTAGTGGTCATACTGAATGCAGCAAATTTCAGGAATTCTTTCACTCTTGATACTTAAATACCCTGATATATTTTTGGAAGCAGTTCAACGGCTGTGGTTCACACTGTGGCAGAAAATATAGTGGATGCTGGAGGAAATACGATGGGGATCATCTGCGGATTTGTTAAACAAAATTCATATTTCGAAGGATTTTACCACCGAACTCTAAGACCCGTACTGCAGGCGTTTAAACCGCTTTAAATCTCATTGCCTGCTCGTTTTTGTCCTATAATTGCTTGTTTGCTTGCTCGGTTTTTGGGACTTCAACGCGTGGGTGTGCAAACATCTGTCTGCCGCTCCAGCCTTTTCATTCCTGCACGATTTCTGCCACTTGATGCCGGGGGGAAGGGTGCCCTGCCCTTTACTGACCTTTTCTGAGTTTATTACAATCGGTCCTTTGCTGCGCGAATGTGGAGCATGCTGGTCAGCCCACATAGGTCCAGATCCATAAACTCTATATCTACACTATAGCCTGCTGATTTTAAGAAAGTTATTTCATGCTTCAAATGAATCAACAGCGTTCATCGAAGCAATTTAACGTAGCAGATGCCTTGCGAATGAAAGTCCGTATAAAGCGGCGACGGTGTCGTCACTGTGCGTCGCGTGCGAGCTGCGCGCGACACGCGCCGGCGCGTGCTAGCGAGGTTAGACACTCGAGTTATTTAAACACGTTTTGAAACTCCGTAAGTAACTCAACACTAAGTTAATTGTCCCTTATTCTGTGATTTACTTATCGAATGGGAGTTTAGGTAAAAATATTTATCCAAGAAGAAACTGGACGTAAAATCGTGTTAATACACGAACACGTCAAAGGTATTCTTTACTTCAGATTTGTGTTTCGTGATAGAAGCGTAATTGAGGGATAGAAACACAACTTTCTATTTATTTAAAAATATCGGGGATTTACATTGAGCAGCTTCATACAACACTCATCGGTAACTTAATTTTTTTTATCCTGAAATTAATATATTATAGTCAGTAACGAACGCACCATTAAGGTATTTACATGGTAGGTCTTCCTGTCTGACTAAACGTAAACGAGTGAAATCATTTGTTTTTCTAAACCAAAGCTAGCAGTAGCCTGGGGCTTAGCCTACATAGTTCCGTTTGCCAACTCAGCCAGACTAACATGGGGTTCCTCCCCCCAAAAATGTACATTTTAATGACTTGGCAGAGTTCTATGTAAAAGTACATCTGTGATGGAAATTTTAAAAAGGCCTCGTTTTATGACGACGGCTTGATGATACCATAGGCTTTTATTGGCCAGGCAAATGATTGGCAAATTTGTTTAATGAATTTTACCACCCAATCCATGAGTTATTCCAGTACACGAGGACGCCGTGATGGTTTTTGGAGGACTTTAAAAAAGCCTGCAAGAAAACCGTCTCCTTCAGACGGTGTCCCATTAGAACCCTTTGGCGTTTTGCACGTTGCAGTTACAGTATGTGGTCTATAGATGACGCTAAATGCTCAACAGAAATTTGTAACGAATTCAGGGAGCTAAGATGCAGCTCAGATCTTAAGAAGCCGGCATTATACTCTAAATCCATAACTTAATGTATAACTCCGTTAAAGTAAATAATTTTTTTGAATTTGTGTTTAGTTTTACAATGAAGCTGGCCTAAATCTTGGCAATTTTCCAGAAGGAATTATTCTATTGTTATATATATATGTGTGTGTGTGTGTGTGTGTGTGTGTGTGTGTGTATGTATATATATATAATGTGTGTGTTAATGTGCTGCCTGTTTAAGGGGGATATTTTAACATGAAATCAAAGATGACATGAAATTCACATTCTTGGGAAAATCTCAATGCATGTAGAGTACATATGGAATTCAAAATTAAGCTTTAACTGGTGACACATACATGTCTAAAATGAATGATTCGGTAGATCACGTTTCTTGCCAATTACTCCTGTTGCTTTATGGTTAAAATGGATGCCCAAATGGCTGTGGTTATGGCTCTGGTTCTGGCCCTGGCTCTGATTCTCCTTTTTTCTCCAGATGCCATCAGCGCCGCCAACCCACGGGTGATCGACGACTCGCGGGCGCGCAAGCTCTCCAACGACCTGAAGCGCTGCACCTACTATGAGACGTGTGCCACCTATGGGCTGAACGTTGAGCGTGTTTTCCAGGACGGTGAGTGGAGCCAATTGGCTGTGTGGGTGCACCACAAAGGGATGGCAGAGTACACGACCTTTGGGCTTGTCAGCATTGAGGGGAAGCTAATTATAGTGTTAGTTTTTTGGGTGAGTGATCAAGATAAATATACACCCCTTTAAAAAGTGTATGAACAGTTATGAACAGTTATAAAGTTCAAATGTTATAAATCAAACACGAAGTCTAGGAACCCAGCTACACAAGAAGGAAAGACTTTTAGTGATGGTAACTTAGACAAACTGACAGATTAGTTATAGATGGCTATGATCAGTTACTGCCAGAAACCTATATTTAAAAAAAAAACCCTCAGTATTGCCTCTTAGATGTTCAAGGAAATATGATGATGTATTAATGAGCCATTAAAAATTTTCAAAGAAATATTGTTAAATTCCATACATTCTTTTGTGCTTTAATATCGGAGCTTAAAAATAGACATTTGGAACATTTAGAAATTGGGTGTAGTCATATAGATAGCCACTAGGGGGAGAGCGTTCCCTGTTTCATCGGTATTGAAGGTCCTTAATTGCCCTGTCGGTGTCATGAGTTAGCATAGATGTAGAAGGTCTTTGACTCAACTCTGCTGCTTTGCCTCTCCCTGAAAATAGCCTCTGCGGTTAGGCTTGGCAAATACACTCATCTGATCACAACTGGCATATCACGTTTGATTTTTAATGACCGTCAGGATGTGTATGCATTTTTTTAATGGATGGATGTGAGCTGAAATAACACCGGACAATATGAAGAGTCGAGCACAGTGTGAGAAAGTGAAAGGGACCTCGTCCTCCACCCCCCGCCTGCTGGGATCGTCATACCCCCACAGCCCTGTCGTCATGGTTAACGTGTCGTTTTGTTCAGTGAATACTGTAAACAGTGTAAACACTGAGGAGGGACCACTAGATTCTTTTTAACCTTATGTCATTAATATTTTAATATTGTTCTTGTTAAAAAGATGTTTTTTAATAAACAGATTGCTGGCTTTTAAAAAAATATCTTGTATGTTTTGTAAGGAATTGACTGTTATTGCAGTAAAACCGTTAAAAGTTCATCAGTACACATTTGGTTTGGATGCTTGTCATTTTCATAAATCTAGATAACTACTAGTGTTACTGACACGGCATGTGTTCTGTGAATCCCAGCATATTTGTAATGCATTTCCTTGGCTTTAACCTGAGTTTGACTCTTATGTTAGTCAGAGTTTTTCTGAGCTTCCTGGAGTCCTGGGTTAGATCTCAGATCAATCTTTTGTGGAAACATTGCAATTGTGTTGTGTTGTCAGACAAAGGCCACCAGTTTCCTATAGAGTAGGGACTGAGGCATGTTTTTAAATCTATTCCTGATTCCTTTTTACTCCTGGACATGCAAGTGTCATCTGGCAGTTGTATTGCACATGTTGGTAAATAAAAAGAGCCCTGAAATATTACTGGTCCCTTCAGGAATGTGGCATTCAGGGAGATGCATCAGTAGAGGGTTGCTTCTGATGGGCGGCCTTTGCGAAATGTATCTGTGAAATTGAGTTTGATTTCTCATCACTTTCTGAAGCAAAAATTGTAAGGAGAAGCCTGAAGTTCTTACCATTAAACTGGGGTGATGCTCTTTGTAATGTACAGCAGTGGGATTATAGTGCTGGAATTCAGGTATCAGCAGGGTACAAGAATGAATGAGGGTATAGTATGAAGAATGAAATCACACAGCATGTGGTTTATATGGACTGGACCTCAGGGATCATGCTGCTGTAATGTTTTCATAAGTCTGTGCATGTGCATACGTGTGTGTATGTGTGAGTGTGCATGCACACACATGCGTGTGCGTGAGTGTGTGTCAGTCCCAGCAGCTGCAGTTAACGACCTGGACTCGTTGCACCGAGCTGACTGTGGCTAAGGAGAGAGATTTACACACTAAATGCTTGGTTATTATCCAATTAATTATTGCGCTGTTTGGTGGAAACAGTAGCTGCCATGATGTAGTACTTCGTGTGTCTGTGTGTGTGTTTGTGTGTGGGTGAGTGTGCCTGCACTTGTGTGCGACAGCCAAGTTCGTCAACCGCAGCAAGCGAGAGCAAGAAAAGGCTAAATTTCTTATTATTACTGACACTGTCTCCTTGCATTTTTCATTCCATTATCCCCAATTAATCACGCGTTTTAATTATCCAGTAAAGTGGAATTCACTGATGAGCTTGGAAATGATTATTTTAATGTTTCGTGCCACCGCCGTGCCTTGACAGGGTTGTTCTGCCGGGAGCTGAGTGCATGTGTGTGTGCACGTGCACATGCATCTAGCACTCTGTCTGTATGTATGCGCATGTGTGTGCGTATGTAGTTCTATCTGTGTGTGGGGTTCAGTCAGTCCATCTGTGGTTCTGATTCTGCATGCCTGTGTTTGTATTTTCTAAAATATCTTTGTTCTAGCGTCATAGCGGAACATTTGCAGTTATTATTCACATGACCTTAATTTTTTGGTAATGGTCTGAACATTTAAAATAATGATATCGAGGCTCGCGCCTGCCAGTGCCCTCTTCCCCTCAGGCCCACTTTTAGTCTAACAGAGCGAGTGGAGGAGTGGGAGGGTTTAGCCCCGGCTGTGGTGGTTAGCGAGGATAGTCGTTTGTTCTGCAGAAGAGCAGCTGCTATTATCTTACATGCTTATTTTTATTTTTCGTATTGCCTGCATTTTATATGAGTTACTTTAGAATAATGTCATGGGGAACCGTGAAACAAGACAGTCCAACAACTTTAGTGTAAACATTGTTTTTTTTTATCGTATTTATTACAATGTGCAGACCCTTAGTTTTGAGAGCCTGGAGTTGGGAAATCACTCGTTGAAGTTTTAAAAGAATTTAAATGTTCTCTGGCAGGAAGGTTATGTGCTGTGCTTGGTGGTTATGACGAACTAAGCCTTAGAAGTGTGTCCGTCAGTCCATGTTGAGATGATGAAGTGCAGGGTCAGGGGCCTTTGCTGATTGTACTAGTGAATTCTCGGGGACCCACCTTGCCAGTAGACATACACATGAGTGCAAATATTAAAACTGAGGGGCACAACAGGTAGGCATGTCCCAATAACTACTTTTGTTGGATGATATATTGTACTAGAAGTAATTGCGATTAATGATATAATTGTCATTTTAGGATCATTTTATGCCACTGATATAATACCATAATGATGCAAGTACACCATTTCAGTGAGCAGTGATCTTTTATTAATTAAGAATATTCAGACATTGGAACTAGAATGCCAAAAAATGTACATTTCATAAATAAAACCATACAATCAAAAAAATAGATAAAGAGGACTCTCAGGCACTGTTAATAAAAATTGCACTAAACACTAAACATTTAGCATAGGGCTGTAGAGAGTCGGTACTTCCTTAACTGAAAATATACTGGCACCGCAGTTTTGTGGAGGTTCTGCTCATTGACGCAAATGATCATTGGCCAGGGGAAAAGTTGCAGAAAGTCAGAAAGCAGTCGGAATAAAAATTGTACATGGACACCATTTCTACCCTCTTTGATCAGAATAAGAGAAATGGCTAGCGGATTTGAAAAATGGTTGACTGAGAGAGTCCAGAAATACTGGCACGTATATGACTTCCCGCTAAAGGATTATAACGACTGCCAGATAGGTACAAACTAAAATAAAATACTTTTGTATTGTGATGCCATATACCCATCTTTTTTGTGTCAGTGTAATTGATTTGATTTTCTACATTTAGTTTTAACATTTTTTATTTTCATATGAAATCTAGATTAGTTTTAGGTGTGTTTTAATTAGTTTTTGTTTTAAAGGTGTAAATCTAGTTGTATATTTTACTTAGTTATATTTTACTTTAGGATTTAGTAATTTTACTTCTATGGATAAATGGAAAGTTTAGGACTTTTCAGTTGACTACTACAAAATGTCATGTAGTGCTGCTGGCTATTTCAATGGTTCAGGCGCATTGCATGAGAGGCCCAAAGATAAACCAATCATTATTCTAGTTAAATAGTATTTAAAAATGGCAATGGGAAGTATGTGACGTTTTTTCTTTTATCTTATTTGAATTGGGTAACAATATGTTAGTTGTCCCTTTAGTTGTAGTTATTATTTTAGTTTATGGAAATGTTATGATTATAACCCTGCCTTGCTTACTATAAGTACGTAGTGCAGTTAGTTTTAGTAAAATTCTTGTGTACTTTCATAACAATCATGCTGCATTTCTTAATTGGAACTTCTAAGAGCAGCTTTGCATTACAGTGCTACTCCATACCTGATACCATAGTACATGGTTGCCTGCTGCCTTGGCTCTAGAAGTCGGGTGGTCCGACGTGTCTGCAAGAAATAAATAAAAAAAAAAAAAAGAAAAACAGCATTGAAATGCACCTGCGATGCAGAGATCAAACGAGAGTGCAGCAAGTAGCACGGCTGACTAAAATGTTGGTGCCATTCATTCTTATGTAAACAGTTTGCCAATGTGGAGGTCAGAAAAAATTATCACGATTATATCCATATGTTGTGCGATAAGTCAATTAACGTAATTATCGTGACAGATTTAACAAGTTTTTCTTATATTACAAGAAACAATATAAAACACTTTATTGATCCCCTTGAGGGGGTTTACTTCCAACATCAAGAATATGCAAATAGGAAGATTTAAAAAAAATATATTCATTTTTAAATGTAGCTAGACCATATGGCATCAATAATGTTGTGTTGACAGAGACTCCTGTTACAGGTAAACAGATGTGGCTAGGTAGCTAGCTTCTCAGTAGTCCAATGATTCGTTTCTTTGGTAAACATCATGATAAAATCAAGCTTGTTAAAGTCATGCTGTGTTTAGAAAGCTTGGTTAGAGCTTCAGGGGGATTTTCATCCTTATC
The DNA here is from genome assembly GCA_026777045.1 of Hyperopisus bebe. Classification (NCBI taxonomy): domain Eukaryota; kingdom Metazoa; phylum Chordata; class Actinopteri; order Osteoglossiformes; family Mormyridae; genus Hyperopisus; species Hyperopisus bebe. The sequence continues at coordinate 19,220,722 of JAODJW010000035.1, read as the reverse complement.
ACATAATGTTTTATGATTTTGTAAGTTTACAAGTAATTAAAATCCCATCGATGTCCGGCATTCTAAATTGCCTGCTTTAAATCTCCCCTTTGCAAAACGTAGGTGACTCCCTGTTCCTTGCAGGTCGATTGGTGAAGGATGTCCATAGAGAAAAATGCTTTATTCCTTGAATATGGTTAAATTTGGTAAAATAATAAGACCTTTAAAAAAAAAAAAAACTTCTTTCAATGGTGTATCTTGTTGAGATGTCTTACCAGGTTGTGTTCCTTGCCTTAGGCTTATCTGGCATGGAGATCCTCACCTCATCTTGAGGTCATGCAATTGAAACTTATGATGGAGAAGGGAACCGTGAGATTAACTGGAAAATCGGTACGATTTCCTTGACATCACACAGAATGAGCTGGAATCTGTGGCCAGATAGAAGGAGGTCTGGCCTGTCCTTCATTATCCTCAGATGGATAAGTAGAGGAGAAAATGGATGGATAGACATCAAATGAATTAATGCAATTGGTTTTATGAACTGGAATTGTTTCCATAATGTTCTTGATGGTAGAACTGTATGCGGTTGCTGAGATTTTGAATACACACGGCGGCCTGCAGTGTAAGTGGCTGCACTGCTCCTAACCGAGCTTTGATTTGGTGAGACACCTGCTATAAATGTACTGTGGATTTTAGTTACACACACGCCAATTTTACCATCCTGCTTTGATCATTTGAGCTGAATAGCATTGTAAACTTGTGATGTCATACAGTTTTGATAGCACAATTATTGCATCCTGGAAGGTTTCACTGGTATGAAGTCTTATTTTTTCCTTGTTGATATAGTCATATAAACAAGACATAGATTATAATAACAATTGTAATTGTTGATGTACATAGTAAGCAATATATAATCTGATACAAAAGTTTATATGTACCTACAAGCAAATGATATACCAGTACTTAAGTAGCTAGTTAAACCATCTTTCAAAAATGAGGAATAGTAATTTGTATCAATTTTCACAACTGATTTAGTTTACTAAGGACATATAAAACAATTTACTGTGCTGCTTAAAATTTCTATACAAAGAGAAGATCGTGTAAGATACTTGAGTAATAAAGGGCTGAAACATGAGCTTTATCGTGTTAAAGAGCACGTGTCCTACTGAGATAGGCGCTGTGTGCTGCTCTCTTTCTGGGAGGGGGACCGTGGAAGGTAAAGGTCCCTGACAGGCCCCCAGCCTGCATCTATCAGCTGGGTCATTAATTATCCTAATTATTGTCTCGCCGTCCACCATGTCAGGCCACAGACCTTCGTTAGTGTCTGTTAACACGCTTGTCAGCTTCCCGTTAACGTGCTGGCTGTTGAGGCTGGTTATCGTTTTTGTTATCATTCGATGTTTTGTCCTCTTAAGATAATTAGTTTAGATGGCATCAGTGTTTGATTGTCATGGTTGACTTTCAACAGTGATTTTACTAGTTTTTTTCCCTAAGAATTTAATTCCGAATGACCTATTTTCACAATAGCCTGGCTATTAGTAAAAGTTAAAAGAATCATTCTTGGAAATAATTTTTATGCATAATTTTAAAAAATCATGGAACTGCAGTGGGAAAATATCATGATTAAGAAAGCAAGCATTCTGTTAGTTCTGTAAATGTTTTGGAACACATTTAGAAGGAAGCCTTAAGTGTTTTCCTGGACAACAGTTTAGCTTCGGCAGTTGTAATGTGTAAGGAAATGGCTTCAGTTTGTAATGTCTTATGTTCCTGATGTATCATTCACATGAGCTGTATTCAGCCCATTTAGATACATTAATAACCGAGTCTTGGGGATTTTTATCTATTGCTGAGTTAAATTAATCCATAGGCTGTGGGACCACCACCCTCCTGGGAAATGTATTACACTCCTCCCCCCCCCCCCACAATGCTTTGTGTACGGTTGTGTTCAGATGTAAATTGGTCCCCAATGGTTTCCATTTCAGTCCTAAGTCTCGAGTCGGTGGTAACATTAAAGTATTCATCAGGGTTGACCTTATCTGTACCCTTCTGCATTTTGCAAACATGGATTCATGCCCCCCACTCGAATGGCTGGCACGGTGATAAAGACACTGATGCTTCTCAGTCATTGACATCTTTCTTCTTAGTTGTCTGAATCCTCTGTATAGTACCTGTAGTGAACCCTCATCCCGAGGGAATCGCTTCGCATTTATCCTTGTTGAAATTCATTTTCCATGTGTCCACCCACACCATAATTTTACTTGCACCATCTAATTTTGCACTCCAAAATTTAACAAGTTTATTGAGCATTCAGGAATTAGTGTGTTAGAGTAACTACAGAACCGTGAGCTACTCTGCCAAACACCTTCACTGCATGTCTTTTATCCAACCCATCAAAATGTGGTGTTTCATGTTTGTAACCTTAGTTACAAACAAATATGAAACACCACAATGTACCTTGAATTCCGCCGTACCTTGTATTCTAGGATTAAATTTTCATGATCAACAGTGTGGAATATCATTTGGAATTATAGGTAAATATTTCATTTGATTTCTTACTGTATGCTCATTTCATTCCAAGAAATTGCCTGGACTGAATTCATGCTTCTACAGAAATTTTAGCAAGCAGAATTGCCCCCTTCTCCGAGATTTTTACTTGCATCGTCATATAGAGAAATATTGATAGATGAGTAATTTTAACAGTGATGCTCTTCAGCTTCAGTTTAGATCAGATGGACTGAATCAGTGTCTAAGCTTGGACCATTTTTGCAGGTTATCATGATTAGCACTTGGAAAATTGGTCTAACTGTCTCCAAAAAGCTGATCATGTTGAGTTCCTGTGTTTGGGAACCTAGTAAACACAAGGCCATGGTGGATGAGCACAGGAAGAAGGCGGTTCCTCTCTGAGAGCAGAGCAGGTCTGGGCGTTATTTAATTACTGGGTTATAAGCGAGGTACGTCTCTGACCTTTTTCCTGGTCCCTTGCGGGCCCGTTGCGCAGCGCCTGATCTGACGTGATCTCCTTCTGACTCATTAGCTAATATTTATAGCATGCCATGGCTAACAAACCTGACAGTCCTGTAATAAACTCTCCGGGACGGGCTCCATTGCTTGTCGGATATTGTGACTGTCTGAGTGAAAAGGTTAGCCCACCTCCCCTCCTCTGCATCCCTTTCTTTGTTGCATTACACTGCTTCCAGGTTGATTTAAGAGAAGGTCCACGCCATGTGTTCAGATGCAGTTGTTACTAGTAGGATGGTAAGTTTATATGATGATAAGTTTCATTTGCAAGCATCTGCCTGACTTGGGAATTTAGTTTTAATTATCCCTACTGCAGCTACTAGCCTTCAGGTAGTGTTACATTAAATCCGATGTACATAGTAATTACAATTGTTATTATTACACACCTGTTATATACTTATTTGTTCTTATAAATTTGAAGTCTTTCTGTTTAGCCACTGTGATATTGAAAGTCATGGAGTAATCCTCAAGGCTGTAGGAACACGTGTTCTTGGGCTTTTACCTCCTGTTAGACAGGAACTGTCGTAAATCTGGTCAAACGCAAGACAGCACCATTACTATAAATGACCAGCTTTCAGATGGGAACCAAGATTGATGGATAAACTTAAATTGTATTAGCTATGCAGTTTAAATATTTTACACAATCTTATCATAACTGTTCTTAACAATTAAAAGTAAAATAGAGTCAAGTCTTCCTCAGTATATGTCATGTAATATCACCCCCCCAGTCCCAGTGCCTTTTCTGGACTGTGGGTCAGGAAATCTGTGTCAGCCATTCTTTCAGTTGTCCTTGGCTTAGCACTCACCTGAAGGTAAATGTTTATGACAAAATTATCATTAAAACTCTGCAGTTTAATATGGCCAATTAAAACTATATCTTCATTTCCAACCAAATGAAACTGCAGGCTTTATTGAGTACCAAAATAATGGAATGAGAAGGTTGGATGTAAGGTGTTAACCCTCATCTGGCCGAATTTCGAAATTTGTCTTTTTGGGCAACTTTTTCCAAATCATTTCTCTTTTACGTCTGGTTTTGTCAGATTGTTTTATCAAAACATAAAAAATCTTTTTTTTTCTTTTTTTTCTGTTTTACCATTTGCATTTGGTAATTTTCAGTTACCTGTCAATAATTTATAAGTGAAGTAATGTCAGAAACTGCACAAGATATCTCAGATTAGCACATGCTCTGTTTTGTCAAGGCAAATTAAATCCTAGTGGTATCAGCAAAAAATGATCCGATTCCCTCATTCCTGAGCTGACATCAGAGGGATAACGATTCTTTACCTTGCTTCTCTAGCATGGCTCTAGTACTTCATTTTTCCTAGGTGATGACATTATACCTCAGTTTATGTACAAGGTGCAAAATTTCTGAAATGGATCAATCTGTACACGCCGAAAAATGTCGATTTTTCAGTACCATATTTGATTAGGATGCTTTAAAAGTATGCCATACAACACTCCACAAGTCCGAGAAAACTCCATGTATTGATCTAGTTTTTTTCGCTTCTACTCTGATGTGTTTACTGGTTAAATAATTATGAATGTGGCCTGTGTAAATAACAGTAACTACTCCAGTAAATACTGCAGGTCTTTTATTGCATCATAACCTTCCTTTTATGTACTTTTATTCACATCTGTGAGCTTAATTTCCCACTCATCGGTTTTCATTGAAAAGATATTTTTTTTCTTCATAATTTTAGCAGATTCTCTCTCTCTCACACACACACACACACGCACACACACAAAAAGTGTGCTACTGTGCTAATTTTCTCTGTGCTTGTCGGGCCTGGTTAAGCTTTCTAGTGCTTTGATCCTTTTTTTTTAAATATATGTTCATGTTTATTTTGTAGGTTAAACTGCTGTCTGCCTGGGTCTGCTTGTAGATAGAACCGTACAAGTTATATTATGCAATTTATACTATTTACTTAAGGTACTCTAAATCTAGTGAGAGAAAAATGGTTTTACTTGTTTATTTTTTATCCAATATTCACAGCCAGTTGAACAGTGTTGCTTTGGTCATGCATCAGTTTTACACACAAACCTTGCAGATGTTCTTTATATTTTATGTTCAACCTACATACTTGTGTAATATTAAATCACACACTACTCTTGCAGTAGCTATATGCCAGGAAAGGTCAAAGAGCCTAATAAGGTGTGCATTGGTGTTCTATAATACCTGTCCATCCCTCTCTCCTGTTCCGGGTGTTTCTGGACCCCACTTCCCTGCTTTAACAAAGCAGATCGATAGCTGTGAAATGACGAAGCTTCTGAAAATCCCTCCCCAGTTTGTCAGTGATTAGCGGAGAGGCTAAGCTGAATCGATAGGGGCTGTGGGATGAATTGACGTTGCCCTTTCGATATGATAATACCGAGAGCTGGGGAGGAATAATGAAGCTCTTAGACCAAGCATAGTAATAATAGTGAAATAATTGCCGGGCCTGTAGTGGCAACAGCCTTTTCATCCTTGCATGGCGGATCCTCTGGGAAGGCAGCGCTGGTGTGGGGGAGACAGATGGGGGAATCACAGGACCCCCCACCATGATGAGCAGTTATGGACTGGTCTTCCAGCAGACGAACCCTTAGACTTGGCTCTTTGCTATTTCAGCCATTAGTCTACTTGGTGTGCCCTGCTTTGTCCCCAAATGGTGGATCAATGCAGTTTCCTCCAAGTTGGGCAAGGTTATCTCAAAACTGCCATAAGGATGTGTGTCTACTAGGTTAATGTTTTTTCTTTAGTTTTGTTTTTTATACATCTGGGTTTATTGTTTGTTTCACAGTAGTAGTAGTAATAGTAGTAGTAGTATTAGTAGTTCAACAAAGTTATTGTTGAACGATGCAATGGAAATTCAAAATCAAGATGATGGTGTCATATCTTCCGAAAATAATTTAAATGTCTGAAATGGCGCAGATGTTTCTGTGTTACATTGCTGTAAGTGTTTGTGTTTGCTGGTATGTTAAAATATGATCATGTTCTTCACAAGGGGTGCGGGTAGCGTTTTTTTTTTTTTTTTCTTCCGCTTTTAATAATGTGTAGGTATGTTCAGGCTCACAGGGTGCCGTTCATGCTAATGCTAATTATAAGCTCATGCATTGTTCTCTTGCCTTTTATAGTGGCCCAGAAGGTTGTTGCCACGCGGAAGAAGCAGCAGCTATCCATCGGACCCTGTAAATCCCTTCCGAACTCACCCAGCCACTCGTCTGTGTGTGCTGCCCCTGTGTCAGCCGTGCACATTACCCAGGTGCGTGAGCCCCCCCCCCCCCCCCCCCCCCCCCCCCCC
>JAODJW010000035.1:19193914-19208021 GCA_026777045.1 Hyperopisus bebe | reverse complement strand
GACTTGCAGCACTCTCTCAGCTTCTCACTACCAGCGGATCTAGTGACTCGCCCATTAGCAAGTAGAGGAGTGTGCAGCCCCACATCCATTCCTCAATAGATTTGCTAGGGCTGTTAAAATAACTATAAGGAATTTATTAACTGGTGCACCATGGGCATTTTTGTCATCTTGTGATTTTCCCCCACTGCAATTTAAAAGTACATTGTGACAAATTTGTTGTTTATGTGAAGAGAAGGTGCATCGGTGACAAAGTTTGCATCCCCTGTTCCTGGCGCTTTGTTAAGAGTTAAATCGGATGGTTAATTTGGGTGGTATTTACCTTGTAATTCATTAGCTGAGCTCCGCCATTGGCACGGGCAGGCTGTAATTTCACGCCTGGCCATAAAAGAGCTCTCATAATCTGCTTCATTTAGCAGCACAAGAATTTAATGAAATTAACTGCAGTCCTAATTAAGACAGTGAATATTAAAGAGCTGCTATCAAGCCCTTAACGAGAACGGCGAAATCCACCTTCCACTGCGTTTGAAAAATGTCATTTTTCCAGGACTGCTGGCCGCCACTGCAAGCTGGAGCTTTTTCGGCACCGATCAGTTGGTGGATGTCCCCTTTTGTCCCCCTCTATCAGTTATCAGATATTGCCAGCACACTGAGATCATTTAATCCCTGTGCAGTGTGTATTTGTGCCAGTCTGATTGGTTATTTCAGCCCTGCTCGTGCTTGGTGTGTTTTCATATATATTTAGGTAGCGCTCTGCCTCACTAGGATGGACCCGCGTGGCTTCCACATGCAGCACCTAAGTGCCCCCACAGCCTGTGGCCTGGAGACCAATGCCAGACAGCTTATTTTCCCCCCATGCGCCACCTCCTCATCAGCGAGGGCGATGGCTTGGTTTTTATCTCCTATCGGGTTTGAGGCTGCACAAATACGGTTTGCATGATTGAGTTTATAATTAATTACCCAGAACTCTTCTCAGATAAATCAGAGTTTTTTTTTTTTCCCCTTGTGTTTTATTTTATCTCTGTCTGCTGGGGTCTCCAGAGCCTGACCTTCCTTGTCCTTGCTTTGTTAAAGACGACCTCATCTGGTGTCCAGTGAGTGCTGTGTACATGTGTGTGAGGGCTGAAATTGTATGGTTATTAATTTGCACATGCATCGATTTTGATATTTTACATCTCTGAATGTGTACAAGCATGTCGTCTTGTATTTAAATATGTTTGCGTGCCTCTCTCTGCTCCTCCCTGCCCATGCTGCACCCTCCCCCGGGGCTGTCCAGGGGTGTCCGCCCTGGGATGATGGATGATCCCTGAGCCCCGCTGACCTGGTCAGATGGTCCCTGCGATATGGCACATGCCTGGACGTGGGCGGAGTCATTCAAAGGCGTAAGGCCCCATGTGGAGTGACACGTTGCCAGTGCGCAAGCCAGGATGCCAGTTGAGGGGGAGACATCCTCTATTGACACCTGCCCCCTCCCCCCGCACTCCCTCATCCCCCCTGCAGCATTGTCCGGTGAACTACAATGGTCCCTGTTTATTTTCTATGCTGTCAGGCCATCCAGTCAACAAAGAAGCTTGGAGGTATGGAGAGTTAATGTGATTTCAGAAATGCTTTCTGGAGAGACTCCTGTGCGGAGACGTCATGCTGGGTGTGACCGCTGCCTGGCCTGGCCTTTGGTCTGGCTTCGAACAAGTCAGAATCTACTTTAGTTGCCTCATTCTCACTTTTGGTTTTCATTTCCTGTAGGGAAAAGCAGAGATGGTTATAATGAGCTTAGCCATATAAGGTTCCCTGAGGAACCAAGGAAATGCATTCTATTGGTGTTTTTGCATTTTATGAGTACTTTCCCTGCATTTTTGGGTGCATATTTTGGGTTATTCACACATGTTTTTTAAGTAGCTCTGTGGAGCTTTCTTTCTGGACATGGGCTCTCTGTGCTGTACTCAGATGTGTTGGAGCACAATCAAATAAACAGGATACAGATGCATAAAAAATAATTGCCAATTTGCCTCTCCTTACAGTTGGGCAGTTATAGCAGTGCTGTGTGTTTGTATAGTTTTCGATTATAAGGCAATTAAAGTTTACTAATGATGAAATAGGGTCTGTGAAATAATATAAAGGGTTAATATGGCATGTTAACCCCTTACAGTCACATGAGCCTTGAGGAAGCAGTATTAATTCGTCCTTATTCTGAGTCAGGCCCTCCCTGATGTAATCGCAAACAGATAACGGAATCATGTGCTTCCATGGTGTGGGGAGACCTTGTTAGGTGGCCTGAAGGTAGCTGCCTGGTAGTAAGACCGTCCTGGAAGTTCAGTAGAGACAAATGCTCCCCGCGGCTGGGCCGACACGCTGTTCAATTAGCCTCCCGCAGGGAGTGATCGCCTGTCACCCTCACCACAAAGGAGCAAAATTAATAAAGCCACTTTTGAGTAGCAGGGGTGCTTTTGGGGGTGGGGGTCACTTTTCACGCTGGAGCATGTATTCACAGTCATGCAGCACACACACACATACACACGCGTGCAGATTCACAAGCAGCAGCTTCGTAACGCCTTCTCGTCCATTATATTAATACTCACAGATACTGACGGCTCTCTTGCCGCTGGCCGCCTTCTCCCTTTAAGATTTAAAACCTTGTCAAATCACGTTTCCTCCTATGCAGGGTTGTCTGTTGTTCTGTATGTCCACTGCTGCTACTGTGTAGATGAGCGTAAAGGCCTGGATTTAGTGTCATGATTGGCTTTGAGAGGCAAAACTGGGTCCGCAGCGAATGCAAAACAACCCTCTAATGCAGCAAAGATGTTAGGTGAACATGTGTGACACGGTGTCACACTAGTAGCCTTTTGTATGGCAGGCTGCGGGGGTATGGCTGCTTCATGGGGGAAGGGTCTTGCTTCTGGCTGCAGGTGCTCGTGTGTTTGACAGGGAGGTCGGGTTTATTTTTTTATTTTTTTTTTCTTTACAAAATGGACCTGCAGAATTGAGGAAAGCCACCGAATTTCTGGCATTTAACTTGATACACGCATGATGCAAATCATTACAGGTGGTAATAGAAGCAGCATATTGTGAAGGGAAACGTACGATTATATTAAGGAAACATATTAATTATTATATGAAAACACATCTCAGAAATGAGCACACGACTACTTATAATTGCAGTTTCCCCCTCAGGCCGCAAACAAGATGGTTTATTCAGCTTTCTCCGGCCAACCAAATAGATGTTGTTTGCATTGGCGTCCTTTTAGCTGCACATCTGTCTGTAAGAATGACTTAAACAGGTTGCACAAACTTAACTTACATTTACCAGTTGGCTTGGACTGGTTAGGAAAAGTCAACCTGGTAAACAGGATTCTGACGAATCAAAACGAAGGATTAAATTATTTTAAATGATATGTGAAAGTATACATGCAACAGAACCGCACTCATAGCCTATGAGTGCGGTTCACTATGTAACAAATAACTGTTAAGACACACAAGCCTGCTGGATTTTTGATAAAACTAATATCAACATGTATCCTCTGTCCCTGCATGTGATTCCCTTTTAAAAGCATGTGAATTGGAATATAATGAAGCACTTTGCTGTAATGACCGCTGCTTCCAGGGTCTCCACGCTCCTGATCAGCACTTCATTGTCTTGTCTTCAGTTTTACCCCATTGCTGTGCTTTTTAAAATAGTATTTCCTTATGATTCATCTGTGTCCATGCCGGTGGGGTCAGCATTAAATCAGGTTCAGACTGATGAACTGATTGAAGGAGCCTCGTGCTCCCTCTCTCTCCATCTCTCTCCCGCTCTCATTCCTGCACCGAAGAGTTGAAAGCTATCTCCTTGCCGCCGTTGAACTCTATTAATTCCTCTTGTCTGTGCCGTTAATGTTTAACAAGTCCGGCATAGTGACACAGGCCGGCGATCCGGAGAGGCTGCTAATCAGCGGACAGTTTTATTCCCTGAGCACTGATGAATTTGGCCAAATTGGAGAGTGGGGCGTCGTCGGCAAGCTGTGGCCAGTGCAGATAGGAAAGAGCGCTGAAAGCACTCCGGTCTCCCCGACTCCGGTCACCCACTGATGGTGTTATCCGCAGTTTTGCTCTCCCAGCTTCCTGTGTTGATGAATCTCATAAACGAACTGTGCTCCCTTGCAATACGAAACAATATTTATTACTACAGGCTCCCCCCTTTACCTTAATGGCTGCGGTTTAAATTTGCTAAATGGACCTTTGCCAGACCTAGTGACTTTTTTTTGGGGTTGGGGGGCTGCTATTGGGACTTTTGATCCCGAATGACTTTGGGTCGAGCCAGTCGGATGGGCCTTGAATATGCATGTATGCATTTCAATGAGCCGAACCTGTGTACGGAAGCACACAAAGTTAAGTGTACTAGGCTCTTTTGTATGAAAATGAAACCTTTATAGAGTCAGAGACCCCTTCTCCATCCATGTTTGTTCCTGGTCAGTGTTTGCTCTACATGCCTGCAATCTCCATCTTACACTCCCTAGCCAGTCATGCCACAAACACTGGAGACCAGATCAATAAATCTTTGTTGGTAAATAATTGCTATTGAATAAGACTTTAATATAAATTTATGAGTGCCATTTTATCACAGCCTGAAGGTGCAGCCTGATACCACTCCATGGATTTCCTATAGCACTTTTTTTAACATTAACGTTGTAAGATAATTATTTCAGGAAATAGGTAAGAACTTCCCTAAGTTGAGTGCAAAGTCGATCTGTGATAAGCATCCACAGCAGCGCCACGCTCTGCCTGCTTGTCTGTCGGAATAACTGGGCTCTCTATGGAGATCTTGAGTGATGGTGAACTTCCCTCATATCTCTTCCAAAGTGCACAGTGGAAGCCTTCCAGAAACCAGCTAACTGGCACTCTTGGACAAAGACAAATACCCAGTTTTCTGTCCTGCAACTAATTTTTCTAGGCTGCAGAAGTAGCATATTTGCAAAAATCTTTACATGCAGGCTCTCGTAGTCAGGGGTGTCGTTTTAAAGATTTTGGGCCTCATGAAAGCATAGTGTATTGGGCCCCCAATCCAGACCAATCACCATATGTTCCAAATTTTTTAGGGCCCTGTCCCACCCTTTATGGCACCCCCTGCTTGTCCTCTCTCTGCAAACGTTTTTTTCTTTTAATTAATTTTATTAAATGTACTTTGTGCTTAACCTCTGATCCTCTGCCTCTCCTCTAGGGAATGCTCATGAAGAGAAGCGGCAAGTCTTTGAATAAAGAGTGGAAGAAGAAGTATGTGACCTTGTGTGACAATGGCGTGCTCACCTACCACCCCAGTCTGCATGTAAGTCCTGCAGCTCTCTACCGCTTGCCTGGTTACTCCATCTTTGAGGCAGATAAATACAGGCATTATGGAAGAAGTTTTCATTACAGTATTCAAGTTTTTTTATGAAAACCGAAACCGTGGCAGCGACAGTTCAGATGGTTTTGGGAGAATGGCCCCCACACCTTGTTATTCTCCCTGTATCAGTCCCAGCTTACATGCAGCACCAGAGTTCAAACTGCTCCCCTTGGGTCCTTCCCACGTCTTCATGGGAGACAGCTGTGCGTGCGCTGGCACGCGTCTCAGGGGGCACCGGGCCAGCTCCTGCAGGGGCATGTCAATGCAGATGAAGCTGCGATTACGGGTGCCAGGCTATCGTACACCTAACAGGGCCAGACAATGCAGCCCTCTGCAGTCCTGTTAGGCAGCCATGACAGCACTTGGCTGTGATTTGCCCTTTGTCTGCATCTTTTCATGGCGTCGCCTTCGTCTCCCAGCCAGATACTTGCGCGTCCCTTTTGTTGTCATCGGGTGGCTGTGCAGGACGCCATTTATAGTTTGACACTGCTGGTTTTGTTTACCTGTGGAGTAGCAGCTTACACATTCAAGCAGCTCGACAGAAACACTCACCAGCTCTTTCCCTTCCTTCTCTTTTTCCCTTTAAAAAAAAAAAAAAAACTGCCCCCTTCAGGACTACATGCAGAATGTCCATGGCAAGGAGATCGACCTCCTACGCACCACCGTAAAGGTACCAGGCAAGAGGCCCCCCAGGGCTGTGTCCACCTGTGCAGCCGTGTCCAGCCCCAAGTCCAATGGCTTGGCCAAAGACATGAATAACCTACAACTGGGCCAGAGCCCTGGTAAGTAGCACTGACCACCATAACAGGATCAAGTCTGATCTACTCTGAAAAATATACACACTAATACCAAGCCTGAAAGCAGCACTTAACCGTGCCAAGCTAACTGGTAAACTCAAGCTTGCACTGGCTAATTGAATGTGCCTGACAGACAGATCCTGATCTTACATACAACCCAGTATCAAATTAATACCTCCAAGTCCAGGCACCTCCCTCCTGCAAGCATAATATGCTGTTGCCTGTCAGAATGCTCTGGTGGTCTGAAGGGACCCCTTAGCACACTGAGTTCTTAATCAATTAAGCCTGATTAAGCTGTTAATGGGTTTAATCATGATCAGAACTTAAGCTTGACATGTTCCAATCCCAGGAGGAGTATCTCTTGAAATATTAAACGATCAGTGTTTTTAATTTTGCAGACACAAAGCAGTGTTATGAACTGTTTGTACAATTAAATATAGTATAACATGTTACTTACTCTTTATTTTATGCAAATTAAGACTAATTTACCAGCATTTAACTGTCTTTTTCCAGCTGTTAACAGTGAAATATGTTCATATACTTAGCTGGTTTGCTGCTTCAGTATGTCTTATTTGCATATCATAACACTGTTCAGAAACATTTTTGAATAATCAAATATTATGAGTGAAAACATAATTTGACTGAACCATTATACGTCTGAATAGGCTCTTCTCCCATAACCTCATGCTGGAACAGTTTTAACACTGACATGTAAGTTTACAAAACAGTTATCCTCCACTAATAATCAGGTCTACTAGTGGACAGCTTCTCTTCCATTTAGTATAAATCTATGGACGTTACTTTGCCGTGGGAAGAGGTGTCCTTAGAATACAACAGATGGCCCATGGATTCTGTCTCTATGGTTACAGAACCACCGAGCTTCCTTTGGGGCAACGTATTCAGTGGTAACAGTGCATTGTGCGAGAGAGGGATGCCTTCGACTGATGTCGTGCTGTTCAGTCCCATTGGGTCAGCAGTACCATGCTCTGTTTGCAAGACTTCCGTCTTTGTCTGACCCTAGACTGGCTCTGCTCTCCCTTTCCTCCTTCCCCCACTCTCCTTCTCTCCCCTCACTTTATATAAATGTCCCCATTAACCAAAAGGTGCTCATTAGAGCAAAGGGAGTTTTATTTATTCCTTTCAGAGGAGATTAAATTGAGACGTGACATTTCATTCGGAGCTTCCCGTAGGCAGCCGAAGGAAGCTCTTCATATATCCGGAGACGAATCTCCGTGTTATCTGTCAATGCACAACAGGTACATTTTTAAAGCTTTACTTTCTAAGTGTGTGTTTAAAAGGCGCTCAGTCACCGCGATGGATACAGATTAGAGGCAGCCTCCCCACATCGAAACAGTAATGTGGAGAGAAGATTAAGAAATCTCAAGGAATGCTGGACTGGACTAAAAAAAAGTATTTGATACCGATCACCGATTTTCACTGGTTTTACTTTGCCATTAAATGTGAACAGAAAGTTAAATGCTCCCATCAAATAGTCATCACTGACACGCTGATTAGTTTTTTTTTTTTTTTTGCCTACCTAAATAACCAACCACCCGTAATTTCCCCTAGGTCCAGAAAAGCTAGAATATGAACTATATTGTAGAAATAAATTTGTAATGAAATAATACATGTGGCTCTTGGATTAAAACAGTAGTTAGTGTTGTGTGGAATGTCAGGTGTAGTAAAGTTTAGAGCCAATGAGTTTATTGTACATGTTTCTAGGGTATGTCATAGACTCATGCACATTAAAAGTGCATCTGATTTTTTTAGGCTATTGTGCCTCAGTTAAAATGCACCCAGTAACATTTTTAACTTTACTTCATTGATGTTACCTTGTTGTTCAGCCCGTTATCAAAGTTGTTAAGAGCCACAAAATGGTAGCTAAATTGTCTACCTTTTGCACTGCAGCCCTTACTAAATCAGTCATTAAAATAATTGCTCTTCGGTGATAAATGTGAATCAGAGTGTTGATTAGTCCCTTTAGCACAAACTAATCATAATGCATCACTCAATTTTTGTCAAATAAGAATACCAATGGATGGTTAACTCAAGTAATTGCACAGACACTAACTAGATAAATTGGTGGTGTAAAATAAGTTTTAGGATTTTAAATTTACCACAGAAGCAAGGGTGTATATTAGTATTCTTGATATTCATTTTTTTTGCTTTGGTAGTATTCACAGAAATCTGCTGCCCCCAAAGGGAACCTTTTTTAAATTTGCCGTGGAAACACTGAAGGCTTATTTGATTTTAGCAATAGTTGGTTTTGGTTATAAATAATTACCCTGAACACTTAGTAATTTAATCTTAGATTAACTCCAATTCCACATTCGTTCCAAATTCATACCCATGAGAGTTAATGTATTCTTCGGTACTAATCAGGAAGTGACGAGGTAAACGATATGTCCGTCCCTGAGAGGCATAAAATGGCAGTTGTGGAAGATGCACAAGATTTTACAGTTGACACATTTTGAACAGAAATATGAATTGTGCTGTTTACTCATACTGAGGAAAAGAGACGTGAAGTCCACTGCGTTCACCAGGAGGTTCCAGTCTCGGATGTATTTAGGCAGGAAACAATTAAAACCCCAGTTTTTTAAATGAGATTGTTGGTGCTCTTGTACACTCAGTGTTGTGAAAGGATGTGAACTTGTATCTTCCACCTTCGATTATGCTTCGTCATTGATGTGGCTTGACCTCCATTCATTACAGAGTTGCCGCTGGTTAGGATATTAATCTGAAACTCTGAATGTATGCATGACACCCCCCCAGTGTGCCGAGATGCGTCGTTTGGTGCACGAGAGCTGATATCACACATAAGCTGCGTAAGGCCGCTGTGTGCCTCTTTGGTCCTTGGGTTTCTCCCCTCGTGCCTGTACGCTGGTGATAACTTATGGCTATTCGCTGTCTTCCACGCCGCAGGCTCTGTCAGCAGCAGCTCCTCTGCCTCCCAGATGGCCAGTGGTATCAGCTTGGTGTCTTTCAACACCAGGCCAGACGGCATGCACCAGCGCTCCTATTCGGTGTCCAGCGCTGACCAGTGGAGCGAGGCCACAGTGATCGCCAATTCTGGCATCAGCACAGGTATGACTGCCCTGGAACCATGCAAGGACCCTTACTCACGGGGCCCTCCGATGTGTCTGTCGTTAAAAGCCATCAAGATGAACTCACAGGGAAACGGATGTATCCCTCCATTCCTCCCACCTTCCTCTACCTCCACCTTCTAACCCTCAATCTCCTAAGCAGTGGTCTGGCTTCTCTGTTCTACCTCCCTTGTTTCTCCCCATCCATTCTTCCTCTGGTTTTCTCCTCCGTATCCGTCACTGTATCTCTTATTGATCGAGCTGTCTGGTGCTAATGCCACCCTAACTGTTTATCAATGTAATGGCTTTGAGAGCCCACCCGTACGAACTCCTTGTTCAGTTTACACACAGGGGAGGACACTAATTAATGGGTGCCTTTCTTAGCTAGCACCCTGTCTCATGACTGCAGAGGCAGATTGTTAACGAACACAGTTTTCTGCTATATTTTTGCTTTTTCCTTAATTTCAGTTTACCATCTTGACTATGCATGTACTTTGCTTGAAAGCAGAATCCACTGAAACATTCACGTAAATAATTTCTTGATCTTTTTTTTTTTTTTTTTTTTGGGGGGGGGGGTCAAAAATAGTCCTCTTTTTGAAAAGATGAACATAAAAATGCTCTAGGGCTTTTTTAAATAGAGCCTTTTGCTTCTCTGGTCTTTAAGTGCCTTCTTAAAAGATGTTGAGGGTCATCTTGAAGCCAGATGTACACAGCTGTCCGTTTGGGGCCACTGCAGTGACATAGCATTGTCACTGCCTGGCCTCCCAGAACCACCCTTGTTAGCCCCATCCTCTCTGCTTTCCTCTAACTGTGTTTAGAATGGTGAAGTGCTTACACTGCCTCGAGTGACACATTGAGAAGGCTTGTCAGACACACAGCTGCCACCCTATTATATTTTCGGTCCTTGAGGCCTGTTCAGCCCGGGTAGCTTGGTAGGGTTTTGCTGTGCTAAAAGCTGGGTAGCATTGCCTTGTTCCTGTAAAGACCCACATTGATCTGTAAGGACAATGGTGCAGCTGCCTGAGAGCTTCACTTGTCCGTTCCAGCTGTTACCCTCAAGTGCAATGATGTCATGCAGCTCAAACATCAATATTCTAATTGCTTCTGTTATACACAACAATGATAATATGTGCCAATGTTGGTGACTGTGGTGTACAGTGATAGTGGGCGATAGAGTGATCTGTCTGATTAAACTGTCCCATAAACCAGTGAACCTGCTTGGGTGGTCTTGTAACGTTTAGCTATACTTCATGACGTGTCTTTCTGCTCCCTATGAACTGCGGTAACCGTATTAAGGAGGGCCTACAATCCACCGCCTCCAGCACATTAAGTTGCTCAAATGAGATCTTGTTGCTTCTTCATAACACAACAGAAAAATAATTTAGTAAAGAAAGCAATTATCCAAAGCTCTGCTGCAGCGGGACCAAGGCCTCTAAGGAAACCGCTGGTGGTGTTCCCTCAGGCAGCGAGATGAAAGATCCTCACCTTCTTTCTTCTGGAAGGTAGCTTTTTCCTCCTTTATCTTTCACTTTCTCTTCATCTCTCATCAGGCACAGTGTGGCCTAAGCGTTCTCCAGCCTATCTTAGGATCTTTATTCTTATTCTTGTCAAACCTCTTACAGTTACACTTCACTTGAAGCCAACTCATGTCAAAAGGCAGTATCTGCTAATTCTCCTGCCTTACTGAAGCATATGAGCAACTGATGAGGAATCAATCAATTATGCCAACAGATTTAGAAAAAACCTCAAGGGGTCTCAAGATTAGAAAATATGGGTTTATATGCTCCATAGTATCTCTGACAGCACAATGAAATACCATTTTCACTGTGGCAGTCAGTGGTACATGGAGTTTTCGATTATCGATTAAGGTCATGGGTAGCATAAGGTTTGGCTGATATGAGGGTGTAGTCAAATAGGGTAAAGGATGAACATGATGACTTGGACTAGCATAACTGAGTCTTTATTAAACTTCTTGACCAGAAAGCACATCTTTTCAAAAGCACCTGGTCTTTGATCCTGAAGTTCTTCTTAGATGTTGTTTTCCCACTTCTCTTCTAGTGACACTAAGATCTTTCTCCTCAGCATTCCTGGACTTCAAATGCAGTCATTTTCATGACTCATTGCTCCTAAGAATTTGAAACATGATAAACTTTGAGGAAGGGCATTTTGGCAGCATATAGCTTTGATTTTTGTCTTTGTTTAACATGAGGTTTCAAGCGGGGTAATTAGATCAGCTGTGTTAGGATTGCACCTATAAGATTCAGTCCAGATGGTAGATGGGGTCATGAGGGGGATCTCAAGACTCCAAATAGGGAGCACTCTTCTCAGAACATTGTCCTTTAGTCCTCAAACTAATGTTGCCAGACTTCATTTTCTAGCTTTGTCATAGACTTCTAAAATGTCTTGAACACGGCTCCATAACAGAAAGCCAGGCCTCTACATTATGTTTTTGTTTTGTATTTGCTTAATTATGATAAAAATCAAGCTAACGGTATTGGCCGCATGCGGGCGGGGGCTAGCTATAGGGAATGTACCTTGCCGGATGAGCTCTGCAGCAGTCCAACTGGCTGACTAATGTTCCTATTTTATTCTCACTGTCTCCAGGGCAGCTCTACAGTTTCTTTCTATCCCTTTCTCAACGAGCCAAGTAGCTCGTTAGTGACTTGAGGTATGCGCCTGCCCCTTCAGGCCACGCTCTCTGTCTCTCTAAATTAAGTCCCCTTGTCATTGGTCAGTCTTGCTGATGGCTGTAACAGCTGACTGTAGACCCATGTTTAACATTGCATTGGGGGCTAAACAAAGTTGAAATAAAAGACTTAAGGCCATGTTTTTTTAGTAATTTATAAACACACTCATCTATAATGCACTGTAGACGCCTTTATAATGCAATATTATGGTCAGTATAAGCATTAAGGGTGCTTTGTACTGCATTATGAAGGTATCTAGCGCATCGTAAATGAGAACTTCATAATGCTTAATAAACATGCCTATAATGTGTTATGCCTTTTTATTAACATCTGTGCCCGTGTTTATAATGCTTAATGAATGCATTATAAATTACTAAAAACGTGGCCTTAAGTAAAGTGTTACCGAAAAAGCTTTATCTGGTGAATTTTGATTGCTTTCGTAAACTGACCTTTACGCAGATGAAGAAAATGTATTTTAGAATCATGTTGGTGGTCTATTTTGAAATCTTTAGCAAACTTTTTTTTTTGATACCAGAAAATCTTCATGTGACATTGTGAAGACTGAGGTCACATTTATCTTTCAAGTGAATTAGCTATTTTGGTAGTACAGACTTCATCACTGCTATGGTTTCAGGCTTCACGCGTGTGCTCATAATCTCAGATAAAGTTGTTTTATAGATGACACTCTATTAGCTAATGATAGGTATTGCTATGCCTTTGACCTGGCTTTTGGCCAACGGGGTATGATATGACCCCTCCTGACCTCCTGTCTGTGACCGGCCATCTTGGATGTAAAGAGGAACAGGCTTCTTTAGTTTCTGCAGCTGGCCTCCTGAAGAGCCCTTTGTTGATGTGACTCTCAACAGGTGTGCCAGGGAGTATTCAGGATGTACTCTGTGGCCCTGTGCTCCAATAGGTACCGAGCGAGAGGTGACCGGATCCAGTTTGGGTTGGTTTTATGTGTCAAGCATGTGGAGATCAAGGATGGTGAGAATTTAAGATGTTTGAACGTGTCTTTTAGTGACAGGGGAGTAGCTGTAGATGGTTCAAGGTGGGGGTTGTACATACTATGAGGATGGAGTCTAAGTAGTCGAGGGGATAGAAGGAAGATGGGAGGAGAAGTGGAAGTGTAGATGGAGTGACGAAGACTGCTGCGAAATGTAGATGAAGGGACAGTTAATCAACAGTTAATTGTGTGCTTTGGGATGGCATCCTGTCAGCAGAGATAAGTTGTCGCGTTTTCCACTTGAGCTGAGACTAAATGATTGTAAAATAAGTTATAGCCGTCCTTGGGCTGTCTGGCACGGCGCGGGGCTGGGGGAGCTCTCTGCCGGAGAGGTGCCCCCGTCACCGCGGCCGCTCCGCCTCGTATTGATGTGAGCGGAATGTTATTTTATTCAGCCTCTAGTCACAGCTGTCAGCTTCGTGTGTGAGGAGTGATTCGGCCCCCATGGCCCCTCCTGGGGAGCTGCTCATATGCGACATCCGGCCCCCGCCGGTCACAACCACTGCTGCTACTGGGGGGGGGGTTACATGAAGACCAGCCTGTGTCGGCTGCTGTCCAGAACCTGCTATGGTACTCTGTCCTATAATTGGATAATGATGTGAGAATCCTCTCTAAGGTGGGGCTCTCCTGACCTCAGCTATAGCATTCTGTCCTGTAAGTAAATGATAATGTTAGAACCCTCTTTGTCCTGGCACTGTCCTTTCTGCTCACAGACGCCGGGCTGGGAGACTCCATCTGTTCCAGCCCCAGTATCTCCAGCACTACCAGTCCCAAGATGGACCCACCTCCCTCGCCTCACGCCAACCGCAAGAAACACCGGCGGAAGAAGAGTACGAGCAACTTCAAGGTGGATGGCTTATCTGGCACGGCAGAAGGTAGTGGCTCGAAAACAGCCCGCTGCTGGGGAGATGTCTCTATGAATACTGTCATTTTTTTCACAAGTATACACACTGCACACACACACACCACACGTACACACACAATTCAGGTGATTGGGATTTTTTGCAGTTTATCCTAAAATCCTAACCCTAAAAAGCTAATTTCATAATTAATTACGTAAGCAATTTATTGCCTTTTAATTTGTCTGTATTGCATTCAACATCCAGATTTTATTTTCTCCCTGGTGTGTTTTTGCTATTTCTGATAACATGGGGTCAGCTGATGCTTTTTTTTTCTAACCACGT
>JAODJW010000035.1:19180750-19193890 GCA_026777045.1 Hyperopisus bebe | reverse complement strand
ACTCTGGTGTTGCAGTCATTTTGGTTAATTAGCGAGATACTAATTTTCAGTTAATCACACCCACTTGGAACACTGACAGCAGACTTTATGCGCTCTGACACTTATCAAGTTCAGACCCGGATTTTTAAGGCAACATGGCAACAAATTAAATGTTTGAGTAAAAGCGTTAAGTGTCTTCTTCGAGGGTGTTAATTTGGGGAAAAAAAAGAATCTGTTTTATGAAGGAGTTAGTGTAGTGTATTAGCCTGAAAAGTGGGACAGCTTAAAATCAGTACTCTTTACAGTAGTAGTAATCATGTTTAATTTTCCCCATTTTCTAGCTTTTTTGGCAGGGTGCACTGCATGTTCTTAGCTGTTAGTTTTCTTTATGAAGTATATCCTGGTGACAAACTGAGATGCAGCTGTAATGTCCCACATGCAACTTGCTATTGGGTATGGGAGGGTGATCACTAAAGCGACGTCTCCTCTGCGACCGTCGGCGCTAGTTTGCTGGCCGCCTTCTCGGTCCACGTTTGGCATCAGGGACAGTAAATTAAACTTGACGATTAGACTTTCAGCTTTATTTGTCTAACTAGCGTACTTTTGCTTTGGGGGACAGCAGAGAGCCAATAAAAGTAAAATGTCATCTAAAATTCGCCAGATGTCATAGCGTAAATTTAGAACAATTGAAATTCAAGTGGTAGACAAGGCTCTACAGATATAACATTAATACTACATACATATGTGATATTACTTATACTGCATTATTAATATCAGCTGTGCCAAGCAAAAGTATGGAAACTTTGCTATTAATGTACTCTGTCTTCCGATTTTGTGAAACCTCAGTGGGATCTACCAAGAAACTAAATATAAATATTCAGTGGTAAAATTAAGTAATGCTACATGTATTAAATACTCAAATTGAAGATTAGGTTGTGCAGCTACTTTGTTTACTAGTTAAAAAAAAAAAAAAAGAAAACCTCTTCCAGCCTTCTAAATATAGTGTCTGGAAGAGGAGCTTTTTTCAGTTCTTGGCATTCTATGAAGGTTGTTTTTGTCTGGCTCATTTAGTAGTGATGGCTTTCTTCCTGCCGCCCTGCTCTATAGGCTGTTTCTGTAGTGCAGATGAAGTGTGGAACTGTAACTGTGACACTGGATTCTGTCAGGAACTGTAATGCAGTGTAAATGGAATCTGTCTGGAACTGTAATTCATTGTCAGTGGAATCTGTCAGGAACTGTAACGGTGTGAATGGAAACTGTACGGAACTATAACGCAGCATGGATGGAATTTGTCCAGCAGATTAGTTCAGCACTGAAATGCACTGCCAATTAAAAAGGCTTTTAGAAGATCCTCCTTTGAAGGCTGCTTCGTAAAATTATATCTTCAATTTTGAAATCGTAAGCAGTGTGTCTGAAGAATGTGTAATTCCAGAGTACAGTCTATCGAGTGCAGGCCTGACTCCCTTGTCTTTGATGCTGAAACAAGAAGCGTCCCGGTTGCAGGGAATGTAGCCCCTGCTTTGATGGTCTTGAGCCCTCCACACCCTTCTGACCCACCAGCCAACACTAAAAAGCTGCGCACTCTGCTGGTGGCCTCAAGATACCTGTTTATGGAGCCTTTAGGGGTGCACGTTTGAACGCTTCACTAAGGAGATCAGACATTTTAGGCTCCACGCTTTGGTGCCACTGTGTCCAAAATACAGTGTGGGTTTTCATATTTTAGTAGTTTTGGATGCACATAATAGCCTCTTTGATAAGTTCCTTTGATAAGGAACATAGATCCCACATTGACGGGTTTTGAACACAGTGCTTAAATCACCCAGTAGTCTCTCAAACTGCAGATTGTGTTTACCTGCTTTTTAAAGAAGCTGAATGTTCCTAGACGCTCCCTAACCACCGCCATTTGTCAGCAATGCACTTAAGTGAAATATTATTTATAATCCACAGTATTGAAATCTTTTATCAGCTGTGTCACTTTCATTATTCAATAAGCGATTAGTAACAGTCTCCCAATTTAGCCATTAAGCACTGGCGCATGGCCCCTGCCCTGCATGTCACGCCGGCTGCAGGATGAAGTATCAGCCTGTCAGAGCCCAGTTATTCATGAGGGCCATCCTCACCCAGGTAGCTCCCTCTGAACGCCAGGCCGTCTCACTGATGCCCCTAGTAGCCAGTCCAGACTGCCGTGGGTTTCCATGGATATTATATCGCTCTTAATTATATGGCTGTTTAGCAGATGTATTTTTTTCAGAAGTTTGTGTTATCACTTGTGGTTTAGCATTTTTTTTTTTTATCCTTGACATATATTGTACATCTATCTTTTTAGCCCTTTTATGAGTCAGATCATGCGTAATTACACAGCCGGGTATTCACTAAAGTGGTATAGATGAATGAGCAGGATATGTGGGTGGACACCATCTAAAAAGATTGGGAACATTCCAGGCTCAGCACAGGGCTCAAAACCCTCCTGGAACCAGTCTCTGGCCATCGTTTAGACGTGATGTATGGAGCAGGCTCCTCGGGTCGTCTCCTGCATCCTCATGACGTTTTATCCGGTAGGTGAGTTAACACGTTTAATGGCAAAGCTCCAAATGGGTCTGTGTGCTGCCAAACCGGGCAGAGGGTCCATAATTAAACTTCGACACAATAGGCCGCAGAACCACGTGTGTTCCCACCCCCCTGCCGTTCGGCCCTGTCGCAGGTCAGGAGGTGCACGGTGCTCTGCTGATCACAGCTGCCTAAATTAAAGTGGGAGCTCCAGCCCCCAGGGTCCCCTTGTTAAATGATTACACCTTTTTATTTGCGCCTCCCATGATCTTTGTGATGGCTGAAATGCGATAGCTGGTTTGGAGGTTTGCTGGTGGTCACAGGCTCCAGACCCAGGCAGGGTGCAATCCCACAGGAGGTCTCGCAGGATTCGACCTGCGGACCAGTTGGCCAAGGTCCAGCAAGCTCTGTGTGTGTCACTTTTATCAAAATATCAAAATATTTACGCACCCCTCAATGTGAAATACCAAAGGACTCGACCTACCCAGATCTTCTGTGGGGCAGATTGACAAACGCACCATTCTGTCGATTGCCTTGACTTTTACCCCCCCCAACCTGGGGGAGTCATATGACCAGGCCCCTTGACCATGCTCCTGGGGCAGCCACATGTGTCCACCACAGGGTAAAGTGTTCGGGGACACTTTTGTTCCACACATACACACTTAAATAAATATATATGTGTTTTTATCTATGTGGGGACTCTCCATTCCTTTCTATGAGCAAATCCCTAATCGTAACATCGTAACTATGGCGACCTTAACCCCTACCCAGCCCTAACCTTAACCATAAGTAATCAAACAAAATACAAGACTTTTGGCTATTTTTGTTTTTTGATTACATTCATTAATTTTTGAGTTGAGTTTTTCCCTTGTGGGGACTGAAAGAAATATCTCCACAAGGTAAAAAGTATCTGGTTATTATAACATTTTGGGGACGTTGGATCCCCACAATGTAATGTATACTGAACCACACACACACTAGGCAGGGGGCATCTTCTGGGGCTCATGGGAAGCATGCATTTGATCTTCAGCCCTTGTTTGCCCAGTGAGTCAGACAGTGGTTAATTAGCTTGCGCCCAAAGATGCCCCTGGGAGGCAGTGTTGCGTGCCGTTTAGTGAGACGACTTACCTCTGCAGCACAACAATAAAAAGAAAAGCAGTCATGTAAATATGTGGAAGTATGACACTGAAAGCCATTTCATTTTCTTTGGATGGAAACGGCAGCAGGGACTGCTGCCATACATAAACAAATGGAGATGTATATCTACATAGACCAAGTATTTCTGTTTGATTTCTCCACACTGGGTGTGAAAGCACATTTGACCGGGCTCTGCGGTAAATGTTTGTCGTAGCTCCGGGCCACAGCAGAATGACTTGTGATCAGCAGTCATGGGGAAATAAGCAGTTTAAGGGCTACAGAAGGTAGACTTAGGCTTGTGCCAAGGTGATGTGCAGCCGGACATGAGGGACGCGTGGGAGTAACCACCTTAAAAAAAAAAAACAACAAACAGCCTTGGATATTTCGCAGAAGATTACAGGGTCGTATTCACCATAAATTTGTGCTTTTCTGTTGTGGTGGCTCCAGTCTCCAGTCTCCCAGATTGGATTTGTGCTTGAATTATTGTGTATAATTGAGCATGTCAATCCTGGTTACGTGACCTTGGCTTTTAGCATAAGGCTAGTGTGTAAGCAGTCGTTTCCTTTGCAAAGTCAGAGCCGTATCCCAAACTGGTGAACAGGACTCATTTAGGCAGTAATGCATTTCTTATTCTTTATTTCTTTTTGAATCTACGGATCCCTCGTCGGAGGCCCCTGCCTGACTTCCATGGTGGACTGATCCATTGGCGGTGCATGTATCTGCTCCTGACGCTGCTTGAGTGACGAGTGTCATGCCTCCTGACGGATGTCTTTGTTCTTATGCTTTTTGTTTTTCCCCGAAGCTTCAGGCCCCCTAGTGATGATCTGCCCCCCAACCCCCTGCCTATGCCTCTTTTTTTTTTTTTTTTAGCCTTTTTAATGTCTGCTTTCAGATTCTTTTCCTCCTTGTTTTTTTGTCTGTTTCATCAGCTGCTCTTTTCCCAGCCTGTACCCCCCCCCCCAGTCTGGATGTCACCAAACTTAGCATGTGGCATCTGATCTGTGCTGGTGGTATGTACATCTGCTGCATGTCTCCCTGGGTTTCTCCCTCCTAAACCACCCCCTGGCCTTCTTAACGAGGACCAGGCCTACACTGTCTCTGTCCAGAACCTTCCGGGTTCCGTCTAAGGGCTTTCTGGGCTGGCTGACCTCCATGACACCCACATTCTCTGCTGGTCCAGTGATAACAGGCTTCCCAGTTTCCCATGTGGGATAAGAAATGGTTAAATGCACTGCACCATCCTCAGTGGCTTCTTATTTACGCTTTCAGCAGAAACAGCCAGTCCTCGGTGTAGAGAGCCCTGTAATATTCTCTAGGTTATTAATGTTGTAAAATGGTACGAATAATATTGGAAGTAATGACCTGTGTCACCAAGCAATACTGTGTGCTGTGACATTTAAGTCCAGTCTTTTAATTTGTGTTTCCTGCCCCCCCCCCCCTCCAAACCTGTACCTCTGCACCCCTCCCCCCTCCCCTGTTCCGCCATGACCCATCTGCATGGGCCGCAAGCCTGTAAATGGGGGTGTTGTTTGCTGTTAAAGGTTGTCTGTGTCAGAGTTCACAAATTGCCTTGGCTCAGCCCTGTGAATAGCAGCATTGTCGCTGGAAGCTGTACAGTAATGACTACAATAGCTTCCAGTCCCCTGTACGTCTCTGAGGTTGTGCAGTGAAAGGTATGATTTTCTATGCATAAAAATCAGTTTTTGTGCCCATACTTGTACAATGAAACGTACGATTTTCAATGTATAAAATCGATTTGTATCAAATGTAAAAGGTGTGAATCTTGATTTTCGGACCTACAGTAAAAGGTGTGATCGCTTCAGGTTTTCTAGGGCAAGATCGAAGAATGGGGGCAGGCTCTGTTGCAGTAAGCCTGGGGGGGGGTGGGGGCAGATTTCTGCTGAGGCAGGATCGGGGGTAAGTACAGGGAGCTGTGCTGAGGGCCACAGCCCCTGGGAGGAGTAAGCGCACTCTCGGGAGTGTCACGACTGAGCAGTTCTTCTAAAAGGCAGCCTGTGCGAGTGCCAGAGTGTGGTGCCCTTTCTTTTCTATTTTATTTCCAAATGCATTACCGCAGCTCAGGGTGCGCAGAGGGAGGGGACAGAGCCAGCTAATTTATGCTTGTGCGCAGTGGCTTTCTGCATTGTTGCCTTCCATAATTATCAAACAGCCACCCCCGCCCAAAAAGGGGGCAGAATTTAATTATGATGAGAACATTGTTCCTGACCCCGCAGGGCCTGTCGCTGTGGCAGGGGTGGGGCCCAATCACAGTGGAGACGCTCCAGCGATCCCCGTTCCCCGAGCTGTGCGCCCGGACACGGATTACAAACGCGCCCGCGTGGCACTCCCCGCGGTGACGGCAGCGATTTGCGGGTCCCCTCCCGCTGCTCCCTGGGTGTCAGCCCACCACAGACGTGTGTCATGGAGGCGAGGCGGGGACTGGGGTGACTGAGGAAGCTCACTCAGGACTGCTAGTGTTCATGTCCAGTGTAATCATTAGCACATGTTACGTATCAGACTTCAGCAAAATTGAACAAATGTGACCATAGGATAACATTTACTGTATAAAGAAGGGCAGTCCAGAAATGCAGTGACGTGATGTGGACATAAACCGCAGTATGCACCAACGTTTAAAGCCAAACAAGGGAATAACTGTAAAACGACACTGAGCCAGTGTCCGGTCTGAGGGCTGCAGTGTCGAAGTGACCAGGATGGTCGATGCGTGTTCTTGTGTTCAGCAGATTACCGGGCTGTGTGAGGGGTACACAGTCCCAGTGGCCCACGTGTAGAAGCTGTTTGTCAGGCTGCAGGGGAGCGTAAAGTTCGTGGCTTGTGTGAATAGGATCACTGACAGTGCTGTGAGCTTTTTGCCCACACCTCTTGTACAGGTGGAATGGAGGACCCAGAAATGAACCGGGGTCTTTTAACCAGGTTTGGTTCCCAGTCCATGATACAGCAGGAGAATCCGCTCCTTGGTGAAAGTCCAGAGTGTCGTGATCTTGCGTAAGGAATTATTTGCGTCTGCATTCCTTTTGGGCGTGATTGGAACTTTAACCTCGAAATCAGGGATGTTTTATCACTTTTAAAATGATGAATTTTACCATTTAACCATCATCTTTAACCAGATGAAAACTGGAGCATCCTTGAAAGTGGGAGAAGTCTTAATTTTTGCAATGCACGAGCTTGATAGTTAAATGATTGTGAGATCTATGTATGTGTGATGAGCTACTGTGTGGGAACTGTTACTGCCCCCCCCCCCCGCCCCCCCCAAGGCCTTTCTTTGCTGCTCTTCGTTTACGCATTGTTTGTTTTTTTTTGTTTTTTTTTGGGTTGAAAATTGTTCCTCACATGTCTTAAGCAGCTCTCATATAAAACACTAAAGAGCTTTAGGAGTGTCAGTCATCCCCCCCCCCCCAATCACGGCCCGGATCAAGCTCAAAGAGTTTGTGTTTTTGGTCTTTTCTTAAACTCCATGTAATCAAAATTATCAACCTTCAACAGCGCTTGAGGTTGTCACTTCCTGTTGCAGACATACTTAAATCTTTCATTGTCTTATTTACTAAAAAAAAAAAACATGGCATCCTTGTTGTGGAACTGCCTTCTCTCTCAGCCTACACGGGCAGTGGTGTCGGCACCTGCTAGCCAGGTGGGCCCCAGCACTATGGCGCCAAAACTGAAGTCCGGCCGAAAGACCATGCCAGCACCTGTTGGAGGAGCTGCCTTGATTACCCATTCATTATCTAATTGGGCCGCCGCCTCTCCTTGTTAGATTAAATGGTAAACAGAACCCAATCGTTGTCGGGTCTCATTCCCTCAGATTATCCTGTCATTGATGCCTTTGAACGTCCTTGTCGAGCTCGCAGGGGCCCTGTTGGGGGACTGGACATCTGTGTGCCCCAGGGTACCTCACTTTTCCTCTTTGCTACAATTACTACTTTTTTTTCATTTAACTGTTTCCAAATGTTGTCGAGGTTGTCTGTCTGCGGAGTGGCCGCTGATGCTAGCCACTAAGCTATCTTCGGATTTGTTTCCGGGGGACCATATGTGACCTGGAGGTTTGCACTGACTGCAGTGTCTGGACTCCTGTGTTTGGTCAGGGTACATACATGTGCAGCTGCAATTAGTACATCCTGCTCCTGCAGCCGGGGCCCACTGGCCAGTGCCTTGGTTGTGTGATAGTGGCGAGACCTTGGCCTTTTGGCATCAAGCCTGATTCTGAAGTTTGTCCTCATTGGAAAGACAAGTCTTGGGTTTGCACATCTATGTTGTATCTGTTGGTTGTGTCAGTGTTTAGACCCCAGTGTAAGTCCCAACCTCACCTGACCTGAGACCCTCTGAGTGTGGTGACCCTTTCCTGTGTTTCAGAACAAGAGGAAAACTTTGAGTTTATAATCGTGTCCTTGACGGGCCAGACATGGAACTTTGAGGCAACGTCATACGAGGAGAGAGACGCATGGGTGCAGGCCATTGAGAGCCAGATCCTGGCCAGCTTGCAGTCCTGTGAGAGCAGTAAAAACAAGGTAAGGCCATGGCTGGACATGAGAGTACACAGTATGACTTGAGGCCATCAAGATATGTTGCGCGGTTGTGATAGTCTGCACTACAGGATATTCTAGGTTCCATGTAATCCAGTACTGCTAAGGTGGCTTTTTAAGTAAGAACTTCCTCCCACATTGCACCAAAAACCCTCCATGTTTTCCTGTTATTATAACGCCCCTTCCCTGTTTATTCTACCACACCTTGACATGTTAAGCTGATTTGGAGATACTGTTGTAGTTGTCAAACTGCCTCTATCCTGATGCAGCTTCTTATTGAGGTTTGAGGACCAAAGCACAGTCTTGGCAAGTACAGGAATGCAGTTGGGTCACATCAAATTCCCATGCCAGCTATATTATGTTGACACTCGAAAGCCCTACATTCTCTTTTGGTTCATTTAACTATTATCCAAGATGACTTCCTTAGTTTTTGCTTAATTGAGCCATGAGGCACTTAAAGCAACCTAATGTATCTTCCTGTATACAGTCCCGCTTGCCGAGCCAGACAGAAGCCATCGCCCTCCAGTCCATCAGGAACCTGAGGGGGAACAGCCGCTGCGTGGACTGCGATGCCCAAAGTGAGTCTGGCTCTCCTGTCTTGGAAGAACGACAGTCATCTCAGTCAAAAGGCCTGAGGTCAAAATCCACATCCTCCATGGTCATTTGATTTTGAGGGTCTTCTCCCACTGTTCCCCACAGACCCCGACTGGGCCAGCCTGAACCTGGGCGCCCTCATCTGCATTGAATGCTCAGGCATCCACCGCAATCTTGGTACACACCTGTCCCGTGTGCGCTCGCTGGACCTGGACGAGTGGCCCCTCGAGCTGATCAAAGTCATGTCCGCCATCGGCAATGAGCTGGCCAATAGTGTGTGGGAGGCCAGCGCCCAGGGTCGCATGAAGCCTGCCCCTGAAGCGAACAGGTGAGGTCTGCCCCCGTGAGGTCTGCCCCCGTGAGGTCTGCCCCCGTGAGGTCTGCCCCCGTGGTGCTCTGCCGCACCCCATCACTGGTTACCTGGTTAAACATACGATCAGCGATCCTGTTATGTCAACTGGTAAATCACACAGTGGCTTTGTTTTTCTCGGAGAAGAATGTTTATCGCAGTGATTAAATGTTTCGATGAATTTCCCAGGGTAGTTTTGACCAGGCAACAGACATCACGCTATGCTATAGAGTTACCACAGCAGGCATTGAGATTTGGGTTTTGGCTTTTGTCTACTTTTGTTTCGTTATGACTTCATGTTTTGTCCAGTCTTAGAATATTGAATGATATGCATATTCAAAGCCAGATAAGTCATAAGTTATATATTGGTTTACCTTTTAAAAGAAAGTCTGGAAATTGCACTCGAACTGGACCACGTTCATTGGAATAGCAGTTTTATATCTTTATATTATGATAAGCTTTCTATGTTGGGTTTTTTAGTTATCGAGATTATGGACATTTTTGTTTTGTCATTACCTTTGTTGTCTTGTCACATCAATGCTAACTTGTATATTCATCTGTCCATCCATTTCCTACGATCTCGTTCTTTGGGTCACTACCCAAAGCTCATAATTATAGGTGAGGGTAGGAATGTAGATCGACTAGTAAATCGAAAGCTTTGCCTTCTGGCTCAGCTCTCTCTCCACCACAACAAAACTGTACGATCCGTATCATGCCAACATTGCACCAATCCGCCTGACGATCTCAGGCTTCCTCACTTGTGAATTAGACCATGAAATACTTAAACGTCTCCTCTTGAGGCAGTAACTCATCCCCCACCAGGCGAGAGCAATCCACCTTTTTCTAGTTGAGAACCAAGACCTCAGACTTGGAGGTGCTGATCCTGGCTGCCTCACACTGCTCCAGTGCGTGCTGCAGGTCACAGCCTGATGAAGCCAACAGGACCACATCATCTGCAAAAAACAAAGATGCGATCCTGAAGCCAGCAAACCAGACCTCCTCCGCCCCTTGGCTACACCTAGAAAATGTCTAACTCTTGTGAACAGAATCGGGGACAAAGGGCAGCCCTGGCGGAATCCAACACCCATCAGGAATGAGTCTGTCTTGCTACTGGTGATGCAAACCAAACCCTTGCTCAGCGTATACAGACAATAGCTCGCAACAGCAGACCCCGTACCCCATACTCCTGGAGCACCCCCCACAAAACCCCATGAGGGATATGATCATATGCCTTCATTGTATAAGTCCACAAAACACATGTAGACTGCCCCCCCCCCACCCCGTATCTATGTGAGGGTCAAGGGCTGGTCCAGAGCTCTGCAACCAGGACAAAATCCGCCTTGTTCCTCCTGGATCCGAGGTTTGACCAACAGGCGGACCCTCCTCTTCAGTACCCCGACCTTCCCAGGGAGGCTGAGGGGTGTGATCCCCCGGGGTAGAGGCCAGGCTGCCCGGCGCTCACCCATGAGCTTGCATATCACCATTTGAAAGATTTGTACCAATCATACAATTACTCATGCAGTTCGGCTGCATGTTTACTCTCACTCAGGAGACGGGCCATTCGCTGGGCTGCAATGGGCTGCAATGGGCTGCAATGGGCTGCAATGCTTCGCCCGGTCTGCAGGATGCACCGGGCGATCTGACCTCAGCTAGTAGCTCCCACGGACCTTGGTCTGCTTGACGGAGCCTCACACCATTAACAGCTTACCTTCAGCAACAGCGGCCATCATAACAAATTACACCTGACTGCAGCCGCGTAGACATCGACATCCCATTTCACTCTGCATTCATTTGTCAGCAAAAGCCCCTTTTAATTACTCTCCCCAGAAAAAAATCTTTCACTATGGATCGGCCATTTTTCTTGAACCCGTCACGGTATTAATGCATTTATTGTCGCACATGAGCCTCTTTTTTTTTTTTTTTTTTTTTTTATATCTGTCCCTGAGAGACAGAGTAGTGCATAGGGCTCCACTGACACTGACAATTAGGGTGGGGGCAGCAGTTAACCCAAGTCTTTAGCATGCAGTCTGAATATTTTGCATTTTCTTTCTGCAGTATAAGAAAGTATCAGTATGTAATTCTGAGAAATATCGAGTGTCAGCAGGTTATAAGTCTGCTGAAGTGTGACACAAGCCAATCTGTGGAACAGAACTGGCATGGTGCCATAAGGGAGTAAAGGGTACTCATCAGGGTATTTCAGTCAATGCTTGCAAAAGCAATTCATGTCTCCATCAGCTGCTAACAGTCATAAAAGTACTGATTTTTTTGTCTTTGCATACTTTGTACAGACTAAACACATCAAACAAATCAGGATCCACATTACCTTTCTTTTGGAATTTAAACAGTTTTGTTGTGCTATCTAGCATGTCACTCAGCTTAGGGTTGTTTTTAATAATAAAACATTTAGGCTTTTATACTTGGTAAAAATACAAAACAGTGTGATTAAAAACTCATGCAGAAATAAACCAAAATTCAGATAATAGCCTGGATAAGTAATTCGAAAAATATGGAAGTGTGCATTATATATTCTTGGGGGGTGGCCTGTTAATAGTATATTAGACAGTGCTCCAGATTTTAGGGTTAGCTAGTGAAAGCCGGTGTGAAGTCTAAATTGAATGAGACAGGGAAACAAGATAAAAGACCCAGTATGGTGTGGTGGACTGGTGGCTGATGAATTCAGAAACCACCCTCGTGGTCTCTCAAGTGACTAATAGAGGCAGAAATTTCATTTTGCAAGTGGCTGATTTAATGATCCAAAGGGTAATTAATGGCCTGATTATCTTAATGTTAAATATGGCCAGCAGCAATTACACTGACCTCCCGCCTGTCAAGGTCTGGGCTATTCGCGCCTTTCAATTAGGGCCCCGTTTGTGCGGGGGCGCAGGGGTGCTGGAGTGGAAGGCCGTGTCTCGCTTTCCCCTCAGTTACCCTGGCTGGAAGGGGTTGGGGGATGGACGATTCCCCTCACAGAGTCCTGTTAGGGTTACCCTGGATCTGCTGTGAGGTTCTAATGAGGACTGTCAGCAGAAGGTCTTTATTGGTGTACCTCAGCCTCAGGTTATGGCTGGGGTTTGGGGTCGGGGGGGGTTTGGTCTCCAGCACTAATGTTGTTCATGCCGTATTATAATATCTTTACGTCTGATGAGGTTACTGTGAGTAAGCTGCGTCATGTGTCAGTGACTGGGTGATTACTTTGATTGCTTGGCACTGCAGTAGCTGTATATTCATTTTGACCATTCCACACTGTGGTACGTGTGTAGTCGCTATAACAGCTACAAACTGCATCGCTGTACCTGTGCGGTTGCTTTGACCGCTCCATACTGCAGAACTTGTATGCTTGCTTTGAAAACTCCACACTGTGGTACCTATGTGGTCGCTTTGACCACTCCGCATTGCGGTCCCTGTCTGCTCGCATTGACTGCTCCATACTACGGTCGCTGTGAGGTCACCATGGTGACCCGGCAAGCTTAGCCACAGTTGCCAATGTGTGTAGCTGTTTCCACCGGAATGATTTAATCACAATTCCCAGTTCTATCTTCCATCACATTGTAGCCAGTTAGTTTAAAATACCTACTATCTCTTTAGACGTCACCAGTAATCTGAGAAAAATTCCCTCAGCTCAGAAACAGGTCTCACTGCTTTCCCGTCTGAAGTAAGCAGAGATGGGTTTGAAACGCTGACCGCGAGGTTCGTGTGGGCTGGGCTCTGCCGTACCCGCCGGCTGGCAGGCCTTAATTACACAGCTGAGGCACGGCACCCCCCGAGCAGCCAGACTGGCGGAGCGCCTGGGCTGACGTGCTCCGTGATGGATGCACAGGGTGCAATAATTCAAAGCTGGATTTAGTGTATGAGAAATACTGAGATTAGTCTCTCTTTTTTTTCAGGAGAAAACGTGACATTAAATGGGTAAAAATGAGAAGAGGCTTTTAATCTGGCCTGGGGTGCAGGTGTCAGCCCCCCAAAAGCCATGCTGGCTATTGGGCCCTGGGGACCATTTGT
>JAODJW010000035.1:19132767-19148750 GCA_026777045.1 Hyperopisus bebe | reverse complement strand
CCCCCTGCCATGCAGTACCCAGGCATTCTCCTACCATTCAGCACATGGTCTGTTTTGGATCCTTTAACCCTTCAAAGAGTGATGTCATTACTTTACTCTTATGTGATTTTTGCCTAATTAGCTTGATTGTATCTCTTGATCTTTTTGCTGAAATTTATTTGTAAATACACAGATACACTGAGACCAGCACAGATTTCAGAACAGACAACAAAACCATACCATTAACATAAAGGTTTAAGATTATGGCAATAGGATACCTTTTGTCATTTTCGACTGCCGGTTTTATATGTATATGTACCCTAATTCCCACTATGGATTAATTGCAGCCCCAGTAGTCTTAATGTTGCCTGTTACTATTGTAGTTTTATCGACAGGTTTCAAGGCTCCGAGCCAGCTTCACTATTTATAGCCGGCTGTTGTGGCTTTCCTCCGAAACGCTTAACGGAAAAAGCCGTTTTGGGTTGGGCTCAACCTCAGCTCAAAATCACTTTGACAGTCTGAATTTTATTATACTGCAGTTATGAAGTAAGTCACCACCTATATCTGGGATTCCATGCACCAAAGATCACTGTCAGCAAATAAAGCAGGTGTTTTTTTTCAGCTGTCTAAAATCTTCATGCATCTCACAGAAATCATATCAACATTTGTCTCCATTTCCAGGTTTAAAGCAGATGTTCAGCCTGGGTTTTCACTGGATTTGCAGTGAAGTGATGGTGCCCTATAGTAGCTAATATGCAGCTGTGAATATCCAGTTAAATCGTAAACAGTAGTTATTTCAAAATAAATAAAGCAATTCTTAATAAAAGTGCATAACTACTGTACCAAAGCTGCTGCACAAAGCATCTACATGCTGAACAAATCAAATGATTATGAATCAATAATTCATAACATTTGAATAATGTTCAATCAAAAATCTGTTTTGACTTGTATCATAAATGTCCTTAATGTCTCATACGGCTGTTACAGTCTATATGTGGTCTTAGTGCCTCGTTGTTGTCACAATGACCCCCCCCCCCACCATCCAGACGTCACCAGCAGGGACGGTAACACCTGGTTTGGTCACATCGCAACTCATATGCTGTTTACATATGAAATGCTATCACAACCTCTCGTTATTTTATCTATTAGACAGAGGAGGGTAATTCAGGTCCAGAAAGTAAAAATCCCGACCAAGATTTTGTTTCAATTGACCAGTTGAGTGTTAAGAGTCCCAGTAACAGAGTTCTCAACTGGTTGGACTTTTACTCTCTGGACCTGAGTTATGCACCAGGGTAAGACATGCAGATCAGAGGCGGGTCGAGCAGCGCTGACACTAATCACACACAATCACGGCTTCCGGTACCGAGCGATCGTGCACGTGTTCACCGTTACGTACCACGCTTCTTCGCCGTCCACTGCAGCTCCTCGCTCTGGAACTCCAGAATTTTGTTGAGCTCATCTGGGTCGCAAAAGCCATCCTGCAGGTCCTTCCAGTGCTGGGACAGCAACGTATCTAGCGATGGAGGGCAGGGGAAGGCCATGCCAGGCTGTCGGAGTGAGCCTCTGCGTTGAATACCCCGGGAGCTCTCGACCGTCCCGCTCACGGCTGCCTGGGGGCAGGAGAGGATCGTATTGCCCCGGCGAGAAAACATCACTGGAATGGGGGCCGTATGCAAGGGAAACAATGCCTAGCTCTCGGTCCAGGTGCCGACAGATCCTTACCTGCCTGGGTGCTTAGGAGTGCCACTATTTATACACAATTTGCATCCCGTTTCATTTATAAATAGCTAGGGATCGAGGCTTGCGATCACAAGACCGAAGACTGACTGCAGCTGGACAGAATTTAAAGCCCACTTTGAGAGCCGCGATGTATGTTTGTGAGGACAGGCAAAGGGCAGACAGGTCAACGATAGCAAACATGACAGCGTGGAATGCCGCCAGACTGATGTCATCGTGGTGGGTCGGGTAAAGTGTGCCAGTGGCTAAATGGACGTGAACACAGGCGATTTGCCTCCTCCCGGCTGGGCTCCTGTCATGTGTGGCTGTGCAGCTGCTCTCTAATCTCTGGTAGTGCCCCAGAAGATAGCCAGCATTCCCACATCTCCACTTGCACTGCTTAGAATATCTGCTGCCTGACAGCAGGTCAGCAGATAAGGAAAACCTTCTGATGTCTGTCAAAAAATGGTCAGGAGAGCTTTTCATAAAGTGTGATTGTCAGACGTGCAAATCCTTAGACACTTAACCTGCTGAGATGCCTCTTGTTACAGCGTGGTGATCGACATGGTTAGTTAGTGACACAGGTCAGAAACAGCAGCATGGGAGAAGCCGTCAACGTGATGATGTCATGATGCGCTGACCATGTGATCGCAACAGCATCCCAGACACCAGCACAAGAATAATGGCCATCATGCACTTAATACCATCACACAGTTAAGCTTGACTGTGTGAATAAAGCCTGAGTAAAGAGTGAACAGTCAGAAAGTCCAAGTCTAATCAAAAGATTAAATTAGAGTAAAAAAAAATTCTAGGCAGGTCAAGCGGCCCATTTTTTCAGCAACCCCAGATTTACCAGCACTTATTCAGACTCTTGTGAATGTATGGCAAAGAAGATATGCAGACACAAGGGTGTAAGTTTGGTTTCATTGTTGGTAAGGACCAAGTCAGCCCCAAACCATGCCCCCAAACACATAGTACTCCCACAGTATTGATAGGGACATGTCCCTACTGTCTGTACCCTACACGATTTTGCAAACATAATTTTAAGGACTCTTTCAGGTTAATGTAACTCAGTGGTTCATAGTCCTGTTCCTTGTGCCCCCAGCCTGATGTTTTCATTCCAACACTACATTAATCAGGTTTATATGGTCCTTAATAGGTTAATAATGAATGTGGCAGGTTGAAAGCAGTGTAGATTGGAATGAAAACATTCTGACGGGGGTGGAGGCAGGAACAGGATTGAGAACTACTGTTATAACCTGACTAATGGGTCTTTCCTTGTTCTGGAAACCTTTGTATTCATTGCTTCTCAACACCTCTACTCCTTCCGATCTCATACTGTATTTGCATCACACAGTGACACAAACAGATTTTCCCCCACTGGCAACCAGTACATACAACATGCCCCAATTAACAGATTAAGCAAATTAATGAAAAAGAGTAAACAAAACTCATTAAACACTTACTGTAACTCACATGAGGACCATATGCTCACTATTCCTTTAATTTCAATGCCCACCTAGAAAATCTAGTTCAAATTTTCTTGTCCTGTGTCAGGGTCAGCACCTGTCTGCCCCAACCTTTTGTGTCTCCTCCCCTTTTGGCCAGCAGGTGTCACTGGCCATCCCGTTCTCCCTGTGCCTAAGTCCTTCGTGTGTTTCCCCAGCTCCCTGGATTGCTGCATGGTGCTATGGGCAGAGTGTGTAGCTATTGATCTCTTAGTTGTGTGTTCAAGCCCAGTCACCTCTGTTTTGTATTTGTTAGATCTCTTGTCCTAGGCTTTTCCTTGCTTGTGTTCTGTTTTGTTCCTTTTTGGTTTGGTTAAATTATCCTTGTGTTTTATTCCTAGTGTTTTATTCCCAGTTATTTTTTTCTAGTTTTTGGTATTTGTAAAGCTCCCCAGTTTCTGTTTAACTATTATCAGTTTCACCTGTTGCCCATTTTCTTGTGCCAGTCCTTGTTGATTGTTCTCACCTGTCCTGTGTTATCTTGTTAGTCCTCTGTACTTGTTAGTCACTGTACCTGATCCTGCTCTGTTCCTGGTGGAGTCCTTACCTGTGATGTATGTTTTAGGTTTCTGTACTAATGGGGCTCTGCTTGGGTTCCCCTGTTCTGCTCCCTAGTTGTGTTTAGTTATGGTTTCTGTAGTTAGTTGATGTGTGTTTTTCCCCAATTTTTGTTTTGACCACTCGTGGTCCTGTTATTTTGAATTTTGTCCTATTCAGGGTCACTGGAGCCTATAGGTGCAGGGCAAGGAACAACCCAGGATGGGGCACCAACACCTCACAGGTTATAGCTATACACACCAACGGGCAGTTTAGTAAATCCAGTTCATCTTAACATGTTTTTGGACTGTAGGGGGGAAGCTAGAGTACCCAGAGCAAACCTCACTATGACATGGGAAGAACATGCAAACTCCACATACATGGTAGAGACTCAAACACTGCTCCCAGACTGGTTGTGGTAACAGTGCTAACCACTGCACCATCCACTGCACCATCCACTGCACCAACCAGCGTTTTCCAACTGGGAATGGAAAATAAGCTAAAACTGTACTTCAACAGTTATTTATAACACTTGTTATATTTATCTATTTCTCACATTCATATTCATCTTTTGCGACTGTGAAATTTTGACATATAAAATATATCAATGAAAATCATACCAATGTCTTTAATTTCAAGACATTATTTGTTCTTACATCTCTCTCACAACGCATTTCTTTTTTGCAGCCTAGCAGTAAAATGTAGTCATCTGGAATAAAATGTCCGTTTAATACCTTTGATTAAATTCACTTTTTTACCCTAAAGTGACGAAAAACAGACAAAAATGAAATCCTACACTAAATATTGTGTCAATAATAAATCAGCCAATTTAACAAAATAAATTAATATTTACACTTGTGGTTTGATTTTCGCAGCTCCCAAAGTGTCTGTGTAATGAGACATATATCATGGTTAATTCCATTGGGGGTTAGGGGTATTCTGAGATTTTAAATTACATTTTTGGAAAGAATTAATCCATTTAAAACACAGTTAAATTTGTATTACACCCTCTTGAACTGAATGGTGTCTCATGACAGATTAAAATGTTCACTGCTGATTTAAACGAATACAAATGTAAATGCACTAGAGAAGTGCACCAGAATCCCCATGCAATCGTGACAAAACTGAACAAAGTAGAAAGTCTGGATGAAAACCAGACCAAAGGAATGCCAAGTTTGGGCAGAACTGCTGAAAATGACCTGCGACTGTAAATCCCATGTTGAGGTGTTGGACGGTTTTCTAGCAGTGCTAAACCGATTCTTACTAACGTTTGACTAACATTGGCCCCTTGGTTTCTCTTCACAGTCTCTAAAACCCCCCGACTCCTGTTTCTCATACCAGCTTTGGACGGCATTAGCTAGCAATAAAACCACAGAAAAGGACCAGGAAAGAATGTAATACATTTGGGAGGCCGTCGTTTCTGAAGCCAAGGACTGGAGTGACAGACACTTCCCTGCATTACGTACCCCACGCCCTCCAAAATTCTTCCAGGTTGCATCAGCCCCCACCTGCTCTGACCCATCCCTCCTGTCATGGCCATCTGTGTTACGATTCCATTGCTGTCACATCTCTCAATACAATGGAAGTCAACTTAACATTTAACTAGCACCGTTCATCCTTTACCCGAGTAGCAGGAAGACAATAAATTCATTATATTCTAGCCTTAGGAAGTTATTTGTTAATATTGCCTTTGAATACCTCCCACCCCCTTGCAAAATGCACAAATTGTGTCGTATAATGCATAATAGGACATACTTAATAGAGTAGATTAGCTAATTTTATGCTAATCGCTTATAGTCTAGACTCTAGACATCTGTGTTTAACACCCCCATCCTCCAATCGACCCTTTAATCTCTGTCTCTGTCCTGTATGTCCTGTATGTGCAGTAATCCGATGTACTGCAGTCTTCTTATATACACTATATGCATATTTATTGAATACAGAAAAGCCATTAACACAACCCTTGTGTTTTTGCACAAGAACATACATTAAGCACCTTTGCAAAATTGATGAAAAGTTTCTAAATGCATAATGTGCAGATGTTATCCAGGTGCTTCGGCGGAGAGTCTGGTATTATGCATAGAACTGGCGTCCTTCGCAATGGTTTACCATTCGCCAGCTAATTTCAGTGGCCTAGGTTACTTGGCATTTCAGCTAAAGGGCAGGCGCTGCTGTGTGCTGCTTTGGGATTTGTCCAGGGCGAGACGCTTTTAGAGAGAGTAGAGTTGGGGTACAGATCCGACTGCAGAACCTGCTGTGGAAATAGAGACAGGTCAATAACTTTATGGCAATGAGGATCATTAAAAAGACTTCCAAGGACCTATTTAAAATCCCTGCCTCTTGATTGCCTTTAAAATTTATAAATAAACCCATATTTATACAAACAATCAATGCAGAAATAGCTAGCAATCGGAAACAGGTGCTCGACAGAGTGATCTAAGATGACTGACATGTCACATAAATGAAATACGATGAATTTCATTAATATATTGTACGAAGCTCAGGTCATTGTAGGTAAAAACACAAATAAGATTAGATGATAGCATGAAATAGGATATTAGGTGCTAATTTACATGAGGGGGTATCTCTTACATTCCAAAAGTAAAAAAGATGAAAATACATGCTGGAATAAATCTAAAGTGTGGTGCGTAAGGATGCTTTATGTTAGCAGGAGCTGATGATCTGGTGACCTAAGCACAGACCATAATAGCTGTGGCTCAGGAGGCAGAGAGGCCTTGTTACATGCAACAGCACCAGGCTGTCTAATTCGAACATCCCAAACAAAACGTCCAGCTGTACACATGAGCGAAAGACTGATCTGTAATAACTTCATTCAAAAGGAATTGTAGAAAGTAAAAAATGGTAACATATATGCCTTTACATGATTATTCTTGTTTTCCAAATAGGTAACATTTGCATTGGCTGTGAAGAATTGGTCTTTTAATTCCTTTTAATAAACACCAACTTCTTTTATGCTTATTTCTTGTAATTTATTCATGCAACCTGAGTAATATACTACAGGTTTATTAATCACACTGTGCCTAAAGATATTTACAGAACTAAGCTAAACACAGGTGCAATTATTCTGTTAGCATTCCCATTTAGTACTTTGTGTGTGACTATTTTTAGCTGGTTTATGGCTTCAAACATCATTTCTCTTTTTCTGCTGAATGGAGGGAGCAGAGATCTCACAGTTGACAGTTTGAAAAAAATATACGAATATTAAACCAAGTTGAACACAAATCTTGTATGTAAGCAGAAAAATATTGGGTGAGTCAGACTGAACTACATGTATTTATTATTTTCCAATGTAAATGCATTCCTTAATGGCTCCGTACTTTAAAAGGTCAAGTGTTAACTGCCTAGCTTTGTGGCTGACTGCTAATCGGTCGCTTGTGACAGAATCTTCTCCAGTTAGCATTAGGTCACTGTGTAGCACTTCACTCACACGGTCAAGCTTGGCCTGTTGATGGGTCGGTGCACCTAAAGTCCCATCTAGGGTCTCCCCTGCTTCATGCCTGGTGCTTCCCAGCTCACTGCCAACCATGTGCCTAAAATCATTATTCATCACATCATCAATCAGCTATTATCTGAAAGAAAGCGGTCAGGACGTTATGCTGAAATATCACCACTTTTGTACAACAGCCTTGCAAAGTCAAGCCTTGCCATCTTATATAATGTCTGTGTATAAATAGATTTTCTGCCCCCAAATGAGGTTTGCATGCGTAATACTAGCAAAGGTTACCGTTATGTTCCCCAAATGTGGTCTGGGATGAAATCACGGATGGAAAACTGATTACAAAACTGGCTGAATCACACAGATTTTTTTCCTAAAGGTGTGTTTCAAGCAGGAATTGGAGAGGAAATGCATATTGGGAAATAATTTAATTATACGATTCATGGCAGATTTACAACACATGTTTTAATATTGTAGCTTCTTTCTTTATGTGATCAGAGCTCATTCTTCTGTGTCTTTAGGTTTTAACAGTTCATTCATAACTTATGAGCAGGCTAGAGAATAAAGATTTTAAACTTTTGTTTTGTGTTTTAGTGTTAGATTCAAGATTTATTGACATATGTGCAAAAAAGTACAATGGATTTTATACTTGAATCCCTTCTCCACAAACTACAGACAATTAACAGTACAGCATTACAATACAATAAATACCAACTACTATGAGATATCTAACAACATTTAATATCTAACAGCATGTAATACAACAGAAGGGAGTAAAGTGATATGCGACAGAGGAGCATATCGATATAAAGTGTCACATGGGTAGAATACAGAGAATGCTGCAGCAGTATTACAGAATTAGCAATAAATAATAGTAAATAATGAGTGATGGCAAAGCGATGAACATGGGGCCGACGAGTACAGAAGAGAGGTACTGTAGCTAACTGCAGTATAGAGCTCAGTATTAATACTGCACATTAGTGTGTGTTACATGGTCTTAGAGAATTATG
This sequence comes from Hyperopisus bebe, assembly GCA_026777045.1. Taxonomy (NCBI): domain Eukaryota; kingdom Metazoa; phylum Chordata; class Actinopteri; order Osteoglossiformes; family Mormyridae; genus Hyperopisus; species Hyperopisus bebe. The sequence goes on along the minus strand of JAODJW010000035.1, from coordinate 19,140,543 downwards.
GTAGTAGCTGTACCAGAATCATGTTCTGCATGTGTGGAGAGACCTGAGCCACTTACCAGAGGGCAGAAAGGTGAACAGTGTCCGTGGCAGGTGACTGGAGTGTTTCATGGTGCATTTTGTGGTGTGTGGTGCAGTATAAATGTCCTGCATTGCTGGATGCTCTGTGTCTCTTGGGCTCTTCTCACCACCCTTTGTAGGACTTTCTCATCCTGTGGAATAAGGAATTTAGTTAGTGCTTTTGGCAAGATTCGAGCTAAAAAACATTTTGATCACACTGAGCAAAATTTGTTGTATAGCAATCCATCGGTTTAATTTGGTTCATGTTTTTTTGCCATTAAGGGTCTTGAATTTTAATAACAGAAATTTGATTGATCAACTACTTTTTTCAAAATAACATTTTTTCCCAGCCAACTGTTATGTGAACATTGCTCATGCGATATTTGGGAAAATTGCTCACCCATTAGAACAGAGACACATAGTAATATTATTTGTTGGAGATGTTCTGTCATTTTTCTTAGTCCATCTTGCTCTGCACGAGAGAGACAGACAGCGGAGAGCAAGTTTTGGGGTCATAGTGTAGGATTGGCCAGTGTTGAGAATCCCTTGAGTGAAAAGGGGATCAAGGGCTTTCTTGATGGGCCCGACAACAGCATCCGCCCCCTAGCCTTGGGATTTGACCTTGCAACCTTCTGATCAGAAGTAAGGTCTCATAACCTGCTGGACCATATACCACCTCCAAAACAACAAGAAGAAGTTTCCGATTTACAGTATTTCTTTTCAATAATGGGTTAGTGAATCGAGGCAAGGCTGCATTTATTTATTTATGTAGCGACAACAAATAGGAACTATGGTTTAAACATAAAGGTCATGTTAAATTCTGCCAGCAAGAATAATTCCAGTGAGGTGTTTCAAAATTGAGGGGTAAATAGAACGAGTTCCTTTCGAGGTTTAGCTGCTACATTAGCTTAGGTTTGGGCCCCTGCAGCTCCAGTGTCTGAGGCAGGCTGTGTTGCAGTGAGTGAGGGTAAATCACTGCTATGATTCTGCATTAAAACTGTCCCGGATGTTTAGCTGGCCTACTCCTTACTGCTTTCCCCAGGCATTGCATGCAGGTCTCCCCTCTACACCTGTGTGCAGTTTGGCTTGCAGTAGTACGCCAACACTGGGAAACACAGCCTGCCTCAGACACTCTGATGAATGGGAGGAGCTGCAGGAACCCATTTTACTTCTGGGCAGGTTTTAGCCAGTTGATAGACTTCCCCGGTTGATGTGATGATATCATAGGCCTATGACTGGTACCCACTGAACTCTTCTTGAACTTTAAGCTCTGGTCATTAATACAGCCTTCTTGTAGATTAGAGGCCACCAGGCCTGAGACAGAGAGGCAACGTGTGCAAATTGTCAGGAAACAAACCTGGATTTTCCTTCTGAAATGTAATGACATCCAAATGCTAAACTGAAGATTCCTCCTTTTAGATAAAATAAAGAACCACACAACATCTTTGGGGCAACCAACTGATTTTAACTCTATTCCAAATATCAGCCAAGATTTGTGCTTGGAAGGCTGTTTATTCTAGAGCTCTATGTTCCCCTGGAGATGGTAAAGGCCAAATGTATACCGATACACCTGTTACTGATACACCATAAGATTATGTCGTGCATGTCGTCTGAATAAGAAAGACGTCTTTCAGAACCTGAAATGAGGCAGAAGTGAAGTGGGACATATGAGAGAAAGATCTCCCACAAGAAATTCAGACCAAGCACGGAGGCAATTCCCAACTGCTGCAAGTCAAGGGATTTGACAAAAACCGGAATCTGTCCAATTAATCACTTATAATCTGATACATTAACAAAGCATACTAATTAACAAATAATTAGCAAATGGTGGAGAATTGTTCAAAATTCAGCTGATTAGCATAGCATTAATCGTTTTGCTTTACATGACCCAGCTGGCTAATTGTTCTTATTCTCTGTAATTATTTCCACATCGAGGTGTTTCACTCTGCCCTGGTGGCAGGCCGCTACTCATGGGAAGGGAGGCTGCAGGTTGCTGGGAAAGTGGAGGGTGGCGGTAATGAGCAGATCCCCGCCTGAGTTTGGTTTTCTGGGATAGTGAGGGCCATGTGGTCTTCAGATGGAACTCATTCTCACAGATATAACAAATGACCGATTTATCGACTTTAAGGAGTTCCTGAAGTACGAGGACTATACAGAGCTGAAAGAATAATGACAGCCATCGTCCTTTATTTATGATGAACACTGAATTATATATAACTGATGTGGTGATGTGGTTGTTACTTCAGTAACTGGCTTCCAGTGCTGTAATGGTTATCATTCTGCACTCTGAACCCAGTGATCTGAGTTCAAATCTTAATGGGACCTTTGTCCATCTCTCCTTCACTTTGGATACATCATCTGTCTCACTTTGGAGAAAGATATGTGCCAAAGCAATAAATGTTAATCATTTGTAATTATGACATAATTTACAACTTATAGGAATTGAACATGCCCAAAGGGGTTTGGTAGTGGCTTGGTAAAAATGACTTATTTGTAGACAATGATCTTATTCCCAGTTCAGGCTTGTTAGGAGGCCTGGTTCGTATCCAGCAGGGGAGGCTGGCAGCCTGTTAATGTGTGAAGTTGGAGCGATGACAGTTCTAGGTAGAGTCTCCAGATAAGCCAGCGAGGGGCTGACAGCATTTTCACAGGCCTGGAGCAGTTTTCCACGGACTTCAGAAGGTTGGGCAGATCGGCCATGGGAACGCCTTGGTTGTGCTCTCCGCCTTCCCATCTGAAAGACTGACTGATCGTCAAGCCACTATTCTATGACTTCTGTGACCAATAAAACCCGATCTTTGTCACTCTGTGACACTGATACTTAGCTGTTTTGACATTGCACTAGAAAAGTGTATGACTGCAGTTTTAAGCAAAGCCCAAAGGAAAAGGCAATTTAGCTTGCTGTGCGACTTAGGAAAATATAATTCTGGGTAACCGAAGTCTTCCACATTTGTGCAAGCTAAGGAGATTAATAGAAGTACAACCATATCAATGTTTGATTTAAATGTATTTAGTCATTTTTTTCCCATTCCTAGGTTATATACATCAAAAATGAATTCCTATTGAAATTATTCACTGCAAGCTGTAAGGCAGAGAAATACAGAACAGCATATTGCGTAAGTCTACACTACCACATGATCAACATTTGTCCCTGGTTTAACTGCGACAATACAACCCACTAATAAAATGGAGGCATGTTATCTCATCCTCTGGTCACTCTGCTTCTTAACAGATAGCCCTTTACTCTACTTTCAGTTCAGGTCATGTGATATAAGCCAGCTGGCCATTACTTGTTAGAGCTGAGTTGGAAATTTGCAGCAGCTAATAAAAATGCAGCCATAAGCTGGATTCTTAAAGAGATACTAGTTAGTAAATTTACAAGATAAAAAAAACCCTGAATCACCTATTGTAGCTTACTAAAGAAAACTACTAATGGTAAGAACAGCTATTTTTAAAATTATTTATGAGTTTAGAAGCCCAGATGAATGCCACTTGAAATAACTTTCAAGAGATTTATGACATTCAAAGCCAGAGAGGCAGCTGATTCTTATCAGTCTGCTTGCTGAGCCCTGATGATGCCTGGCTCACATATTTGTCCTTTCTCTGGACCATCTTCATATGACCACAGGAATTCCAGCTTTTCACTTCCAACTGCATTTGTTTTGAAGATGAATCTTGCGGATGTGTGTACTCTGTGCTTGATTGGGCTGGGCTCTCAAATTCTGGGAAGGGTTTTGCAGCTCTACCTTGAAAGTGTGGCAAGAATATCAGGCAACCTTGCCAAAGGGTCCGGGTTGCTGAAATAGCACACATCCCCAGAACACGGGATACTGAATGGAATAGCGGGCGTCCAGAGCACTTATTCTGTCCTGTAGTGACCTGGGGACCTGGTGATATCAGCTGGTAAAAATTGGCCTGCGGCCTAGTGGGAACTGACTCAGTCCTCACTAAACTCAGAAACAGAGTCACTGTACTGTGGGCATATACAGAGGGCTACACTTCCAGTGACAGCTAGCTTTCTACCTGGGTGGTAAGTTTTGGGCTCAGAGCATGCTAATGTCACAGATTATACAATATTCTCACAGCCAGTCCAACATCTATGACAAAACACAGATCATTCAGATTTGAGAAATTTAAAAACAAGTTTACACTTACACTAAAAACAACATTTTCCAAGGTTAAACCTCAATAAAGTTGATGTAAGAGGCCTTCACTCAACTTGAATTAACATGCTGCAGACTGTAGACTTAATTTTTAAAATCTTCATGTGTAGTAAATAAAATAATAATAATAATAATACTTTATTGATCCTATGGGGAAATTCTTTTTTTCCCTGCCTTGTTTTGCTCTTCATAGCACAAAGACAAGAGAGATCAAGCTTGGCATTGAAGCTCAGTCACCTGCAGCACTGCTTATGGAGCTGAGGGTTAGGGGTCTTACTCAAGCACTCATAGATATGACTAATCCACCAAAGCTGGGCTCAAAATGGCCCCGTTTCATTCACAGGCGCAGAGGCCTACCCCTACGGAGCCACACTGCCCCTCAGTGACCTGTCACATACAGAAACGTGCATGCAGGTGTGGTGGGGTGAGAGATGGGTTTGGTCCGTACGTGAAAGACAGTGAGTAAAGACGGTAGTATCGCAAATGATAGGCTTGCACAGGGTGTGACTGGGAAAGTGAGAAACGTTATGTCTGCGGCCAATTCAAACGGTTGTGGTTTCCTTGAAGAAAGGCTTGTTGCTGGGAAGCGGGTCGAGCGCTTGACAGAGCAGGCCTGCTGTCACGCTAACGCAGGCAGAGTGTGGCCCACCTGGGACCAGGTGCCACAGTGTAGCCCCAGGTACTGATTAGCAGTAGCGATAATTACACAGACTAATTAGCAACTCCCTGGCACAGAAACAACAAAATTGTTGCCGCGAGAGTGAAGAAAACCAAGGCAGGATCTCATCAAATTATCTTTTCATTATATGACTTGAAAATTAAAGTCATCACACTATGTCGTCCTTGACTACCTCAGCCTAGAGCTCGATGGTGATTGGTTGTCAGGGCACAGGAAGGTGGGGATGCGGGGCAAAAGAGACCCATGTGACCAGGCCCTTTAGCTCCACCTCCAGGGCTGCAAACGCCCTTCTTCTGCATGGCTTCCCACCTCAAACTAATTTAATTGCTTTTCTGACAAAGGCAGAAGCTCTCCCCGCATACTGAAAATGTGGGTGTACGAAAAAAAAAAGACTATGAAATTTGACACATTTGCAATTTGTTCCAAAATCAAGATGGGAAAAAAAATTATCGAATGGGATCGTTCAGGTGCAGAAAGTGGTGCCAAGAAATGACTGAATCTTTGTTCTAAATCCTGGCATCTTCAACACAGAAGCTTCAGAAGGAAAGTTGGAACCATGATTAGATACCAGTACATCAGAAAGGAGAGAAGGCATTACACAGAAACGCAGTACATATTTTCATTCTGCTGAGTTCTATTCTATTCTATTCTATTTTCATTTCATTGAGTTCTGCTCAGCAGCCATATTCATTATTTGCATGTGTCAGTGTCTGTCTGCCATTTTTTGCTCTGGCCTTTCTTTTGCCAACGCTTCCCTTCCATTATTTTTGCCCCCCTTTTCCCGTCACTGCCCCCCCCCCCAACTCCAGCATTTATACTTCCTCTTCTTATCCAAAAGAAGGGAGGAGGCAGAGATTCTCTTACCGGTGTGTCAATTAGCTTTCCATATTTTCATAATCAAACATCATCAGCAGTCTCTCTCTCTCACACAAAGAAACTTTCGACTTATTGAGGACAATTTTGTTTTGGCAAAACTAATTTTGTTTTGGCAAATTATGAGAAGTATTCATATAAATCTTGAAAATATCAGGATGAACCATGAAAGAGACAGGTAAGCTTTGGATTTTCTGAATGAGCGCGTACTTTGAAGTTGGTAAAGTTCCCCTTAAGGGATGAGATTTAAACAAGAAGACAATTTCACCGTAACAAATATATTTATGTATACCTATACATACAATCAGCGGTCGGTTTATTAGGTACATATGCTTGTAAATCTAAACAGCTTGATACTCCAAACAGCAAATTATGTCCATGGAACTGAATATAAACAGTACACAGACACTGTAAAGAAGTTTGTTTACTGTGTGACAGAGCATTAGAATGGTTTTGATGTCTGATTTTTCCTATTTTGAATGTGGAGTGATTGTTGGTGACCAGATGTTGTTAATGAGAGAGGTGAAAGCAGAATGGCCAGACTGGTCAAAGTTAACCGGAAGCCCACAAAAAGTGGATCCTATCCAGTACTAGCTAGGATTACCCAATAAAGTGGCCACTAAGTGTATATTTCCTACGTTACATTATAAAATACCTTTAAAAGCATGAAATTATATAGAAACAAACTTAAACATAAAGTATGCATAAAGTATTCCTGGCAATGTGATGCGTCAAATTGGGCAATTTCTTCAATTTATTTAAAATTGAATTTAACATTTATTAAACATATTTATTTAACATGAGCCATAAGTACTGAAATGTTTGATCCTAACCTAGATTTTTTTTGTCAGCCAGTCATCCATGTGATTATATGACTTGGTCTTTTGAATATCCCAGGTCCTTTAATTCGCTGAATGTATCAGAATGCTTCTTAAGATTTGAATTTGTCACAAATAAATTGGAAATATTTAAATGAAAGTATTAAGTGATGTAAACCAGTTAAATCGCTGTCACAGCAAATAATAGCAATCAAAGACAAAATGAAACACAAAAAGAACAAAACACAGCCAATTTTGTGTGGCAGTACTACGTTTCTTCCACTAGAGGGAACTGCACCCACAGTAATCTTCCTGATTCAGCCTGAGCAGTTTGAGTGATGCGCGTGCGTGCGTGTGAAAGTGTGTTGTGAAGCAGTTTCCTTGTCAGGAGGTGTGCCTGTAACGTCTTTTCGGGATGACTCACCTCCTATTGTTTCAAGACACTGAAAAAAAGGCTGATAGATTGTGTTCTTGTACACAGGCATGAGAAGCCTCATCGCAGAGTGAAACTTTTTCCTCTAAATTAAACTAAAAAAAAACTTTTAAAAAGTACACAATAACATATTGGTAAATCTGCAACCAATCATGTCTCTGTATTACATTATGGAAAGAAAGTAAATATCTTGTGGAATTATGTTTAAAACTGTCAGAAGTGAGATAAGAAGCCCATTCAGGGCAATAATTCCTCCAGGCCTTCCCTATGTGTGACCCCTGCTATGCCAGTTATTGAGGGTCTGATGTTACAGTCATTTGAAGGCATGTGCAGGCTTATCCCAGAAGGGGGCAGTGTTGAGATCCTAGGAGCCTCAATAAGTGACCTTGTCTTCTCGGTGATGTTGTCTAGGTTTGCTGCCTTCCAAGGTTTGTCCATACTGCAGGCGGTCCGCGCCCCCCCACCCAATACTGCTGGCAAGCTTTAGGTGAATATTTCAACCGATACACAGCTCCTATAGCTGCGTAGCAGCTGGGAATAAAGTTACCCCACTGTTTCCTTTGGTACTGTGCAGCCATTATTATCCTTAAGTTACAGCAGAAATACATTTTGGTCACATGTTACTCTTTAACAAAAGATCACTAAGAAAACATGCATCGCAGGTAATTACATTCACTTATACTACGGGACCGTTGAATGCTTGAATCTGATTGGCTGACGAACGTTCTGAGGTGTGCATTATTTTCAGATAAA
>JAODJW010000035.1:19047156-19123285 GCA_026777045.1 Hyperopisus bebe | reverse complement strand
ATGGGTTGGCGCCCCATCCTGGGTTGTTCCCTGCCTTGTGCCCTGCGATGGGTTGGCGCCCCATCCTGGGTTGTTCCTCGCTTTGTGACCACAGGCTCTGGACCCCCTGCACCCCTAAATGGGACAAGAGGTTAGAGAAGATGTAACCTCTTCTTGTATCAATTTGCTTTCCTGCTCCTCCAGACTTATGATGCTAATATTACAATCTATATTAACTAAAACTCTTGAATGTGCAGCATATAGAGTAATAAAATTAATTTCTTCCCAAGAACACGATTTTAGTGAACGGCCACTGTACCAGAGACTAGGCTGCCATATACAGTATCCTGACATGTCTGATAGTGAAGATCAGCTTGTTTGTTTGTTCACCTGTCACAGTAGGTGCTTCACCCAGGCAGGCTCACGTCTGCACATAATGGAAGTCTGCAAGAAGGAGGTAAACACATGAGGCCTCTCAGTAGAGGTGGCTGAGAATCCCCTAGTTGATACAGCATTCATAGAAATGCCATCATCTAGGAGAAACCAGAATCTTTCATCCAGAAACAAAATTCATTTTTCTGGTCCCAATCCTCCTGTTTCCATCCCCTTTCCACTCATCAACAATAGAAGCTTCATTTTCTCCACCGAAAATGTTATTTCCCCAAATATTTCTATTTTATGTACACAAATCGGACAGTAATTGTAGGAAAACCATGTGAGAATCAGGGAAACACAGGAACAATAGATTAATTAGCAAGCAGATGTTTTTGGTGGTAAACAATCACCCGGGAGCGAGGCCAGCAGGATCTATGAGCGTGAGAGAGAACAGCTTTCCACTACGCAGAGGCCAGAAACAGGTGCAGCAGTATCAAGGGATAAGCTTCCGGCTCGACCAGCAACACACGGGACGTTCTGCTCATTCAGCTGCAGATTTGGCCAGAGATAATAATAAATTCTGCGCAAAAATGGAAAAATTAGAGTATCACTGAAGCAAAAAGTGAGGCCTTTTGGAGTGTCATTATCTTAACTTTACAGTTATTAATTTACAAATATATAAAATAAGCTTTTCATCCACAGGTGCATTTATAAACATCTTAGTGCAGTGTTTTCCAACCCGGACCTTGGGGGCTCCCAGACAGTCCATGTTTTTGCTCCCTCCCAGGGGGGACTGCGAGGGAGCAAAAATGTGCGCTGTCTGGCAGGGAGCTGGGAGGGAGCAAAAGCATGGATCGTCTGCAGGTTAATGGGGACTGGGTTGAGAACCACTGTCTTAGTAACTACAAAAGGAGACATTACAGAGACATGTTTTGTTATGTCACATTTTGATTGCTTTACTGTTCAGGATGTCTGAATGTCTCACTAAACATCTTGATAATGATGCAGCTTGATATCATGATATTTACCATTATCCAGATTGTGTGTTAACCTATAATTGCTACTTTTATGTGAGAAGTTATATTTCACCATCTTCTATCCATCATATTCTTTGACTCGCCATTGTTTTTAAACTGCAGGGTTGTGCGTGCTTCTCTCTAGAGAGTTAAACTGCTGGTAGCACTCTGCTACAAATTTACATGTTTATGAGACAGACTAAATGAATTCACATGGCACCCATATATCATTTTTCAAGATAACACATAAAGCCAGGAGCTGACATGATCTAGAGATCTACAGCGTACGTTTATCGTATGAGCTTCCTATGACATCATTTCATTGCCAGCTGTGATATCGTGTTGAAATACTGATAGTCTCATGGTCATGTGACCCTTCACCTCTGACCTCATAGCTGTGCTTCGAAGTCTCTGCTGATTTCTACTGTGCTTTTTCACACTATCAATCTCTGTACCCTAATGAACAATGTACCTCCCTCCAGTTATGTAGTAAACCCCACTAAATTACGTGTAACCCACAATCCACATAGATCAACAGACAAATTATTTGACTGAATAGCCACCAAATTGCCACAGAAATTGTGCATTTTTTCGGGCATTGGAATCCCTGTAGACTGGCATCACATGTGGTCTGTTTCCTGGCTTGTGCCCTCTGCCTCCTGGGATGTGCTCTAAGTTCACTGCAAACACGGTTCTGGAAAAGCAGTTATGGAAAAGAGATGCATGTTTCACATGCCCCTCAGTAAGAGAATGAACACGTTCTGAATAAAACAAAAGCAAATTCAGATGGTACCATCTGACTCTGCTGGTCTTAGCAATGTGGCTGCTCAAAGCTCCCTGATCTAGCCAGTGATGTCATTGACAGCAGCTGCCAGCGTGTAATTAATTCAGTCTTCAGCTGCTATTCATTTTCTGGCATTTTCAATGTGCTGCTGCAGGGAAGTCTTTGGCGGGCAGCGAGGAATCAGCACTGCCAGCGAGAGGCAGGGGGCACTGCAGCCCGGCCCACATCTGCTCTGAACACCTACTACCACATACCTCAGCTCAATATATGCTGATCTTAATCCATCCGTCTTCTGAAACTGCTTATGCTATTCAGGGTTGTGAGGGATCCGGAGCAGATCCCAGAACCTACTGGCGCAAGGCGGGGAACAACCCAGGATGGGACACCAACCCAGACACACTCACACCCCTTTAGACCTATGGGGAATTTCGTAACTCCCCAGCATGTCATTGGACGGTGGAGGAAAACTAGAATAACCGGAGGGAGCCCCATGATGACACAGGAAGGACACAAATTCTACACAAATTCTACACAAATTCTACACACACGTCACTATGGTGCCACCCCCGTTGATTAAAATAGTAATCAGCTACTCATCTGATGAATTTGCAATATTGCCTGATGAAGCCTCGTACAAACTGCCTTACACCGGCCCCTATTCTCTGCACAGATCCCTGTGGTTCAGTTTTAATTTAATCTCAATTTAATTTCATATTTTACCTTTTTAACAAGAAGCATTGTCACAAGGCCCTTTGCAGAGTCCCGGGCCGGAGGTCCCCAGAGAGTCAGCCTGAGGAGGACACAGGCAAGGAAAAACCTCTTCCTCTTCAGGGAGAGGAAGAAACCTCTTCCTCCTTCTTCCTCTGCCCAAGTCCACATAAACATGGCATCTCCCCACACGTCTGCTTGGCCCACACCTGTTCTAAACAATATAGGCCTGCTTTTGGCTGTCCTCCCTGTCTTTCCGCAAGAAACAATCTACAGTCACTGATGATGTTCTCCTCTGCGGAGACTTCCAGCACTATTTACCGTCCTTACGGTGCCAAAACAGGACCAGCTCCACACCTGAACCTTTAGGGAGGTTTCCCCTCACATGTTGAACTAATCACTTAATTAAATGTAATAGACCAGAAGTCGGCGGCGAAATTAACCAAGGGCCAGAACGTGCCTACGACACAACTGGGAACATGTGCAGCGTGTTTGTGTCGATCCGGTTTGAAATTACATACTGCCATTGAACAGAGAGACGATGCATTCCTCTAATTTACACAGCAGACCTAATGATTTACACTGACATTTGAAACTGACTTAGGCAAGTCTGATTTAAGACTATGGTCAAAATTATGGTGCATTTCATCCCTGGTTTAGTTTAAGAAAAGAAAATATAATAAATAAATAACATTTATGTGAGAGTATCAAAGTAGATTGGTTTTTGTTGTTATGTTTCACTTTGATTTGGTACAAGTGCATGTCCTATCCAGGGTTGACACGAGTTCTTGACTATTAGCGTCCATTCCCTTTGTCCTTCAGTACTGAAGTTTTTTATTTATTGAAGTTTGTGTCATATTAGCCACACAGCTTCTACCCCATGTTATATGTGAAAGTGGAGATACCCAAAGCCTGTGCTTATTTTCTCAGGTGTGACTCTCTCAGGCTCTGGATTATGTATTTTACAGACTTTATGTGTATCTAGAAATTAGGATACATAAAAACAATTCACAGTACCAAACCATATGGAAACAGCTTCTTTACTAATGAAACTAAAGGCGCTTGTGGTTATTCTGAATACTTATGTATATGATTTTTATGATCTTTGTGAGAACATCTGCTGCATTACTCATGGTTAATACAAATATTTATGTATACAGTTTTATGACCTTTCTTACAACATTTGCCACGTTGCGTAGTGTCTTTTGTCAGTTTGTGTGTGTGTGTGTTTTTTTTAACATTTAATACTCTGACAGTTATGTTATTCCTTTTAGTCTTCAGGCTTTTCACTCCTTCAGTGAGCTCAGGAGGAACTTCAGGCAAATTATTTTGATTTCCATAGCTATTACCCAGAATGCCGCGGGGAACACGGCGGACTGCATTATGAATACTTTATGACTACCAATGAACTTGCTGTTTGAATGACATGTGACAGCTGCCAGTAACAAGGAGACCTCTACTGTGATCAAGGCCTGAAAGATAGGACCATATGGATTATAACCTTCCCTCCAGCAGGGCTGGGAAATAGTGTTTTCCAGCTGTAAGGATAGTTGGCTGTTGTCTGTATTTGAAGGACTCATCCATCACAAAAACATCAAGCATATAAGGACACTCGACTGAAGGTGATTAGTGAACACACAGAGGAGCTTGGATGTTACACCAGAATGTACCAGGTATCATTCAGGAACTGGGATGTGTTACCCATTAACACAAATTATCCACCATTTGTTGTGTAGCAGGTGTGCAGTATGGAGAACCTAAAGGGACGGGGTTGGAAGATATATTTTTTAACACTTTTGCGTTCCCTCACATTCCTGTCTTGTGACGTACATGTGCTCTGCACTCACTCACTGCCGTACCAAGCGTTCCACCTCCTGAGGTAATGATGGATCACCTTATTGATTTTTACTTTGAACTTGGTCCAAAAGACACGTATATCGTATTAATGCTTAATTCCCTGGGATTGTTATTACCAAAGTTGTGCGAGGGAATGCAAAACAACTGAAAGGGAATACCAGACTGTTTCAGAATAATATTTTCCAACTCTTTCCCCTCCTTAGCAGAGGTGGAAAGTTCAGATCCAGAAAGTACAAATCCAGACCAAGGTTTTGTGTTAACCAACCAGTTGAGCATAAAGATTCACAGTCACAGAGTACTCAAGTGATTGGTTGAAACAAAACCTTGGTCTGGATTTGTATTTTCTGGATCTGAAATTTCCATCTCTGCTCCTTAGTAGGTGACCCTTTCGGTAGTAATTTTGGGGTGAGTATGTAAGAGACACCATAACAGGCAACGATAACCACATTGAACATTAATTGATTACAGAGGAAGTCCTCATCATCATAATACAAGGATGTGTCTCTATTAGACCACAAAATTAAAATGTTTGCCAAACAATGGAGTAATATAGGACTATTGGATATTTTGCATTAGATGCTGCTGCATAGCATAAGGTATAGAAACGAAAGTGTGTAGAATGAAAATGTTATATTATGAGCTATGAGTCAATATTTTAAAATCGATGGAATCTCATGATACTTTTGTATCAGTGCCATCCCACCAAATAACCTACACATTTCCACACAATTGCCCAAAATCAGCACTTTTAATTGATGTTTTGTAAGTTTTTCTGTGCATCAGTTCGTATCCCAAACATCCTCCACCCAAGTTTCTCCAAACCCCAGCTTGACATTTTATAGTATATAGAGTTGGATGACTCAAAACCAAGAAATGATTTTGTCTTTCTATGGTACATAACATGGCCCAGCGTGAGAGTGCGAGTCCCCAACAGGGTGTGACATGTGACACTGTGCAATCGGTTACGGCATGTTTGATTCCTGGCAGATGAAGGCCTCCCGCTTACTACTGTGAAAGCAGAAAGCCGTCTATCCAAGTGGCCTGCATTTGTATAAAGAAATAACCAAACTAACTGAGAAGATTGTCAGAAAAATTGTGAATATCTATTATATTTCACTGAATAGAAACTGAAAACTAAAATTAAAATCTTCACAGGTTCAGTCACTGAAAACATCTTAGATGACATTTTTTGTGTGGATATCTAGGTTTTTGGAAAAAGCATCTGATGTTGCTTGTATCTCATGGTGTTTTACCACAGCTGGGTTTTGCAGGAATTCCTGTTTATTCTATATCTTGTTTATAAACAGGGTATCGTAAACAACTTGGCAAATGAGACCCTCTCAGGCATGTTGCAGCGCAAATTTCTGACCTGGTTTTGGTGTCTGCATGGGCCCGACAATACTGACAGACCCTTAGGCTCTGGTCCAAACGATCACAGTCTTTTTTGATCATAACTAATCATGGAATTTTGAAAACTTTTTTTAAAGTCTCGAATAACAGAGAGAGAAGTCACACAAGACATACGTTTGGTTTTGCCACACACAAATTACCATCTGGATCCATTCGGGTCGAGAGCCAGCAAGGTACCGTGCACAAGGGGGTCCTTTTCAAAGTTGTCTTTTCAAAACATCCAGAGGCAGTCGGATGCACATAGCTGCTGCCCTTGTTTGCATTCTTGTGTCAGCGTGTGTGAAGAGAGAATTTATCCTGTTCCTGTGAAAACAGAGCTTCACAGGGGTCACTCTAGAGGTGTGGTTAGTCAACATTAACAACCTCATTAGGATGGCTGTGCTGGGAAATCACACTGCTAAATCCAAACCGCAGGCCTTCAGACGTGTTTTATAATAAAATAACATTTTATTAGAGTACCATGGGTTAGTGTTGAATCAACACCACACAATTCTGGAGAAGCAATTAGTTTAACATTCTATCCACAAATCACCGGCCAGCTTAGCAAAATATGTCAGCTGTGGTTTACTTGCTGTGCGTGAATGGTTTAAGGTTCTGTATAGATCTCTGAAGCGTAAGGAACTGTTGTTTTCAGGCTTGAGTTCCCACATTATGGCTATTTGTGTTCAGCAAACAGGTGCTTATCCATTTCCTGCCCATTGGTGGCTCATTATGGGAAAAAGAATTTGTTTTTGTCTACGATAAGCCTCAGACAGGAAAACTAGTTTGGCGTATTAAGCATTTCCCGTTGAGCCGTGTTGAGCCAGGAAACTCAAATGGAGGTTGCGGGTCAGGTGCAGCAGCCGGACTGTGACGCAGGCAGACAGGAAGAGCGTTTTCTCACCAGGACTGGCCGGCAACACCGGCCCGGGCGGAAGTGGCCAGCAGATGCTGTTTCTCTGTCCCAGTGCCAGCAACACCATGAAGGTCCATCTCCCAGGGCCAGCACCTTCATGACGGACCATCTCCCTAGGCCGGAATCTCCAAGATGGTCCATCTCCCAGGCCCAGCACCTTCATGACGGACCATCTCCCTAAGCCAGAATCTCCAAGATGGTCCGTCTCCCAGGGCCAGCACCTCCATGAAGGTCCTTCTCCCAGGGCCAGCACCTTCATGAAGGTCCATCTCCCAGGGCCAGCACCTCCAAGGAGGTGCGACCACACAGAACACTTTGGAGAAATCTCACCCACCCTCTACTTAGGGTCCATATGAGGGTTCTTTTTACGCACCATTTAAACTTAATCAACTTAACGGCCAATTTACATAATTACTTTCAATTATAAACACCTGATAAAACATTTTCTCTTGTGGCCCTCAAACATTAACAGAAAGTTTCACATGAAGTTAAACTCTGTTTGTATGACCTATAATCACAGAAGGAAACTGCCCACAAAGAAATAAACGGCGGTCCTCCTCTTCTACTGCATAAAACGAATAATCATGGGCATATATTTTTTTTCCTAAGCTGAAAACAAAACATGCTTTAATCTCAGCAAGCATTTCTGTTGCTCTGTGACTCACTGGTGTGCTGCGTACTTGGCTTTGAAATCGCTTATGCACCTTAAAATCTGAAGACTTTGTGACTATTTACAGAGTATTAGTACAATCGGTATAAAAGATGAATGAATGAATGAATAGTAGTCGACATGCACAACTTGGAACCTCCCCAAAGGCAGAGTGAAACTCCAGACCCTGGAGGTGCTAGTCCATCATACCACCCAATGAGATGGGCCCAACACCCGTTACACTAACTCTTAAATTACATATAAATAGGCACAGACATAGCTAGGTAATTGAGATCTCCACCCAGAAGGACGTGAAGGCATGGCCACAGGGGAGGCATATTGGGGGTCAGCCGCTAACAGCGAAACGCTCCGACACATCCAGCCTGCACAGATATGATCTGCTTTTGGTCTCCATCCAGGTTCTCTTCTCCTGCTCAACACAAGATTGGCAGCGGGGACAGGAAGGTCATTACCTTCTTTGTTTTCTGACTCCAAAGTTAAGGGAATAAATCTAGTAAGCAAGCTACTGAGCCACTGTGGCCTCGTTGCATATATACACACACATACACAGACACGCACAAACACATACATACATACATACACGCCAGCTACAGTATCAATCACGCCAGTCAGTATCAGCAGGCTTGGCGTTACCAGCAAAGTTTCAACAAGTAGCAGTTATTTAGAGAAGAAGTGGTGAAAGTTGATATTTCAGCTTGGATTGGGACATGTCAGGTTTTTCAGAGGGTGTGGGCCTATGCAATAATTAAGGACATGTTTGAAGCTGTGTGTACCACAGTCTTTGACGGTTTATTTAACAGACTTCCAAATATCTTCGTTTCATGCTACGCACATATACTGTTCTGTTTCTGGCACTGAAACAACCGCCATAGGGGTACATAGTTAAAACACAAGCCAATAAAATATCCAGACAAAAGTGGCGGAATTCCGTGCAATTTCAAAAATATTTGAAAGTACTCGGTCCTTCATGGATAAAACCCCAGTTCCTCACAATCCCAGACAAATGTTCACTGCTGGTCTGTGTTCAACTCGCTGAATCCGCTCCTTTGGAAACTCATCAGTGAAGCAGCAAGGTACCCGTACTCATACTTATGCAAATGGAAAATAAAGGATCATTGCATTTCATACATTAATTCAAAAATGCAGTAGAATAATTCCGCATGACAGTATATAATGGTGACTACCATCAGGCATTTAAAGAAATTTACATTCCACAGCTGCAGAATTAAATTAGATCCAAAACGTCCAATGCCCACCTCCTGTACAGCTAGGTACTCTGGGACATTTAGCTTGACAATGAGTGTGACGACAGTTTAATTGTTTCCATGGTGATGAGAGAAGAAAGAATCAGTTTAAATTACTTTGTTTCACAATTTTTTAAGTGAATAAAAGTATGCACTATGAGCTGGCATCCAGTCCAGGGTATCCTCTGACTCATATCCCATGTTACCTGGGCTATTAGCCAGACTTAATATTATACATTATGGTTTGAATATGTGTAATATATATTATGAGACAAATTAAATGTAACATTTCCAAAAATAGGATTACAAATTGTTTCGCTCCGGGCCCCTGCGACCCCATATAGGACAAGTGGGTATAGAAAATGGATGGATGGATGGATGGATGGATTTTTTAAGAATATAAGCTTATTTTGCTGCTCCGTGTTAATTCTAAACATATTTATTGCTTTTTTGATGTTTTATGGTTCGATATATGATTTTCTTATTGATTTCTGGTGCATACTAGAACAATCAGCATTAGAAATCTTTACCATCAAAGTTTAGAGAAGAAGAGCTTGCTGGAGAATCTTGGAATGGTTCAGCCTGTCTAAATAAGACAGTTTTTCACCAGAGGTCGAACATCTACCATCATCCCTTTGGTAGTAGCTGTCAGACAATGGAGATGTCTCATCATTTATTCTGAGTTCGCTTAGGAGGCACTGGACTTGAAGCCAGTTGGTTTCTGGAAGCCTGACCATACAAACTAGGTTCTTTCTTGGTTATGATAACCTGCCATATTGGTCTGGAGCTATAAGGACCATATGTGAGTCAGTCTCATGGTGGAGCCCAGATGAAGATATCCTTCCAGCTGTCTATGGTTCTTTGAGACTGACACTCTTGTTGCTATGAGCAGATGGCAAAAGCTTAGAAATGTTGGCAGGTCATGCAAACAGCTTTGCTAATCAACACCTACAGGCAGGCCAGCACTGACACGTCTGTGGACTGTATGACACTTATCGAGTACAGGCGGAGCCCTGCTGTGCATCTCTGTGTCTCTACTGGGGACATTGTACCGGTGGGAGCCCAAATATGTTTAGGGCTGGACAGGCTGCTGGTCCTGGATCCATCAGAGACCGTCAGAGCTTCTTGCTGCAGTCTGGAAGGTCCCAACCAATCATGTTGACTAATATCATGGAACAATGGAAAATCTAGTTTTCTTACTTTCCCTGTTAAAATTGAATAAGCTCCCATACTCTTAAGGCTGGTTATAGACTTCAGTATTTCAAAGGTAGTTAGGTGTTGATCGATCTTTCTTATCCTCATGTCTTTGTAGAACATGATCACATTTTAGAGAAGAGTGTGGGAGCTCTGACTTGGTTTTTTCATTCCTTGTCTTGTCAGCATCTTCCTGATATATGGAAATGAAACCAACTGCACGCAGTAACTAAACCGTCCAGGTAAACTGGTTCAGCCAATACAATGGAAACTCGCAGCAAGTACAGAAAGGAACACGCTATCAGGTTTGGGCTTCCAGTCAGACAAGTAAATCGTTTTATTTTGAGTTTTAATAGGATAAGTGCTTGATTTGAAAGTGCTTTCCCCAGCAAGGTATCCCAGGTTTCAAAAGACTACAATATTCATAAGCAAATCCTTGATATCGGTGAAGGATTTTTGCTACTCGCATTTATGTTTAAGTAGCATAAGTTTTTTAAAGAGTCTATATCCTGATATTCTAGGCCTTGTGTTCTTGAAAATACCCTTTTCCTGGTTCTGACCCTCTGCAGTATTGAGTCTGGCAAGCCTTTGAAATTCTATTTTCTACAATTGTCTTCACTTAAACTACAAAGAAACTCAGCCAAATTTTTGTTACCCACATTTTCGCTCACTGCTCACAATGATCAGTAAAAACGGGTGAATTAGCTGCAAAGATGAGATCGATTTGCCGCTTGACAGGCCGAAATATGAGAATAAGTATGAAATCAGTCCCATGCATACATTCTTTTGGCAGACTGGAGGGTCTAGCATGATGACACTAACCGAAAACTCATGTCAAATCTTGGTAACATATTAAACACAATTTTGATTTATGGTGTCATGAACATATGTGACGAGCCATGTCTTTTCCCACCTCATCCGATAACAATAATTTTGGGTCCTGTACCTGGATGCTACCCTTGTGCATTTGACATAGAGTAACACGCAATATGGCAAACCTTCTGACAGCAACCAAATTTTTATATAGCTTACGGCAGTAGGGGGCCTTGAACAGGCAGATGGGTGGGAAGGAGATTGACGCTTTTTAAATCCCAGAGGAAGCATGGGCTGCCAGCAGAGCTCACCTACTCTGAGCTATGTGACAGACATTCCCCATTGTGGAATATTGAGTATCACTGTTGACATGCAGCAGAGTAGTGTTACCTCATTGGGACTCTGTGGCTCCCTGTATTTTAATAGGGGGTCTGGGTATCACTGAAACCTCATGTTTCCAGAGCTCTGGGGCTGGGTTTAGTCCCTCCCTCTGCATGTGTGAAGTTTGCATGTTCTCCTATGTATGTGGATTTTCGCCAGCTTCTCCGGTTCCTGTGCACAGTCCACAAACATGCCTTCAGATAAACCGGCGTCTCTGAATTTCCCGTAGTGTTTGATTGCATATGGTGGCCCTTGCAATGTGCCCTGCGATTGACTGGCACCCCATCCAGGGCGCCCCTTGCCTCATGCCTTGATCCCTGATCCAGGCTTGCTGCAACTTACAGGAAGTGGGTGTATATTTCCCATATCCCTTGCTAAGGCAATTAATGCATACATACTGAACAAAACACAATTAAATTCAGATGGTACCAAACGTCATTCTGGGATACCAACTAAACTCCCTACCAGTCTAACCAATGAAACCAATGAAGGCTCCTCATTGAGCCAGTGATGTCATCAACTGCATCAACAGCTGGCAGTGTTTAATAGGTTCAATATACATAAAAACTACTAATGAAAAAAGATCAAAAGCAGCGAGGTAAGGCTCATGCTTTGTGATAACGCCTTGATAGGGCTTCGGATCTGCTGTGGAATGCAGGTGCAGGCCACTCAGCCTGCTTATGCCGAACACCCCTACCTTGCGCTTAGGAATGCAACCTTAGGCATTGGCTCTCCTATTTAACATTCGGGAGGAAATCACAACAAAAGGGGACGAAAACTTAACTACACAAATAATTGCTTCCAGCAGACATTGGTGTGCTGAATGTATATTTTGTTTTTTCATCGCTGACAACACTGAGGGAACGCTGATGGTGTCCCCCAGATAGCAACAGAGAGATGGAAAGAATGCCGCTCTTATCAGATTGGGTCACTCGGAAACTTCTGGGCTCCTCCTGGCCTTCTGACGTGTTCGGCCATATTCCCCCTTGATGTCTGTGAGCAACAGGTATGGCCACAAAATGGCAGTAACATGATTCCAGTAGTACAGGTTATGACTTTTTAATCAATTCTCATCTCACTGTTGAAAAAAATGTTTTTGAGAACTTGCAGGGGCGGCATGGTGCTGCAGTAGCTAGCACTGTTCCCTGCCTCTTCTGGGACCAGGATTCAAGTCTCCGCCAAGTCTCCATGTGTGTGGAATTTGTATGTTCTCCCCATGTTATTGTGAGGGTTTCCTCTGGGTGAATTGAAGTTACCAAATCGTGTGCATGTGCCCTGCAATGGGTTGGTGCCCCATCCTGGGTTATGCCCTGCCTTGTGCCCCGTGATGGGTTGGTGCCCTATCCTGGGTTATGCCCTGCCTTGTGCCCCATGATGGGTTGGTGCCCCATCCTGGGTTATGCCCTGCCTTGTGCCCTGCAATGGGTTGGTGCCCCATCCTGGGTTATGCCCTCCCTTGTGCCCATAGGCTCTGGACCCTCTGTGACCCTGAATAGAACAAGTGGTTTCAGAAAATGGATGGAAGGGCAGAGCATTACAGCATAAAGTAAACGTATGTGCACTATGTAGAAAGCTGAGTAGATAATGGGTAACTGAGGAACCTGAAAAGATCCATCCAGTACATAGGGAACCTAAGCCTAACCCACGGAGCATGTGGCAGGGATTGATTTTTGTCTTCTCTGAGTGAGTGCCTGTATGACATTTTAACAAACAGAAAAAGTGTACTACCTGCATTCATCCCATTGACAATGTGGCAGGAAGTGTGAGACACCACACTGTTATGCTGTGTGATTTGCTAATTAAGTTATTAATTATCGACACCTCCTCTCAACATGCTTAAATTAGTTCTGCGATAAATCTAAAATTTCGCACGACAGACTTGCTTCGCTCGCTTAAAAAAGGCAAATTCTACACAAAATTTAATTATGGAACTAAATGAATGTAAACCCTGGTGAGTAATACAATCCAGTAGCTTCCTGATCCTCGTGGAGACCAGACCGGGGCGGCCGATAACCAGAACCACATGCAAGGATGTGCAGGTTGATCCACTGACGATGAATCTTCTGGACAGAAATGGCTCAGTGTGCAGCCTATATCATCGGAGACCATATTTGAGCTACGCCTCTTCAAAGCGGGAATGCCTGATTTAGAAGCTGCTTTGTGTGAGCATGCATGCTTTGTAAACATTTGATATTTCATCATGGCACAGATTCCCTTGTGGACAACATCAGAACAAACTTTCACCAAATACAATGTGATGTCTAGCTTGTACTTGAACCTCACCAACAGAGGTGACATCCTGATGAATGTCCTGTGTGGTTTGCTGTGATTTGTGCCTTTGTGCTTCTGAGTCCAAGCTCCGCCAAAGCTGTATCTCACACATACGGGAGAGTTTCCTCCTGACCCCAGGACAGTGGGCCAGGTAAAAGGAGTTTGGAAAGAATGCAAGGCTTGTAGATAAGTAGGTGCCATTTTCATGGGCACGTCCTGTATGGGTTGATTGCAGGAAGACCGGACTCCGCCCTCAGTGACCTGACCCTCTGCGGGGAGGGGGGTCCATGCAGAGGGAGACACCACCCGTCCCACTGTGCCAGAACATTCTATTTGGGCCCCACTGGAGAAGCAGGCAGACAGCGATTTCTCTAAGAGTCAGAGGTGGTACTTGAAAGCATAAGTACAAAGTGGTTTGCGGTACCTGGCTGAAACCAGAACAACGAGCCTTTTCACAGGGTGGGGGCCCCTGCAGACGTTAAGCCACTAACGGGCTGACAGGATGTAGGGGGCAAAGATCAGCGCACGCCCCTCCACGGGTCGCTGCCGCCGGGGGCTGAGGTCACGGCCAACCGGGGGAGAGCACCCAGGCGTGGTGAGCATCTCGGGGAAACGGACGTCCTGCCTCCCGTGTCAGTCGCTGGATGGAGCGTGATCACTCTGATGCTCTAGTCATCGCTAAACCAGTGGGCTAGGTGTCAGACGTGTGGTTTTGAACGTTGTGGGTGTTGTACAGCTCAGAAACCAGACAGGGAGTAGCTGCACTATTGTTACCATCAGTAATATTTCTGCCAGTTTTTATTTGCATTTACTTATCCCCTTTGCATGCTGCATCTGTACAGTAGATCTTCTCTGGTTGGTCTCCTTGCTTCTGAGTGAAGGACTTCAGTGCTGTTGTGAGACCAATCGATTTTGGTTTTCATTTTAACCATATGTGATTTTATAAACAATGGAAACTGCACTCATGCTTCTTTGTATATATTCTTCATAATGTGGGCAGACCTTCTCTCTTTCTGCTTTGACTTCCCGTTTCACCGTGACTGATTTAGCCACCTTGAAGAGACATAGATCCTATTTTACTTAAGCTAGCTGTGTTTATTATTGAAAGGTTAATATAGTGGTATATAAACTCCTGCTATCATGTTGATTTTCGGTTCACTTATCTGCATATTTGTGTTATTAGGTTTGTTTATTTATGCTGGTTGTATTTTGTGATCTCAGCACCAGCTGTAAAACCCTGTTGATTGCCCCCCCCCCCCCCCGCGGAGAGGTTGTTGTCGAGATCCTACAGTGAAGATGTAGACGTTACAACAAAAAAAAACAAACAAACAGGGTGAATCCTTCCCTGGGTCTGATACAGACTCTGGTTCATGAGCTACACCGAGAGTGTTAGCCCCCTGACACATGCAAGGCCACATGCAGACCGAAGCTCCCCTCCCAGAGGTGCGAGGGACAACGGGGCCATGCGGCCAGCGACTCTGCATCTGGTTTAGATCGACAGACTGCAGTGGCCACCTGTGCGACAGCTCCCATGCCAGCGCACCCAACAGTGATCCTCTGTCAAAGCCACGAAACACGTGTCCTTCTTCAAAGCAGGACTCACGCTGAAGATCACACAATGCCCCCATTGTCTGCCCCGCTTAGCTAGCTGTGATTAAATGCGTGACCTTTCATCCGAGCTTGCTGTAACGCAGCCAGATTAATTAAACGTACCTGTATAATGCTTTCATGCAGAGGGACTGCTTGCAGAGTTCAGTATCCGTTTCAGCTCTAATTACTTCAGGATTTATGTCAGATTCCGATTCTCGCACTGATTAGCAATTTGGCAAAACTGCCCGCGGAAAGAGCCAGACTACGCATTAATTCAGACTTGAAGAGGCAAACGTTCAGATGTGCCTCCGAAGGGACTGCTAATAGGCCAGGGGTTTGAGGGCCTGCCAGCTCTCTTTCACTGGGAATTTCTCCACTTTGGAAATGTACAAGTGATGAAAACACCCAAACAGGAAGTCAAAGTAACTCACAATGATTTCAGATGAAGTTCTGCTTCGGACGAACGTCCCAGGAATTATGCCAGTGGGGAAGACGGACAGAATGTTTAGCGCTAATTGGGTGCTTGAGAAACTGATGAACTGTCTGGTAGCCCTTTCTGAAGAGTCCCAAGTGGCCTTGTAAAAGCACACTCTACCTTTCACTCCGGAAACACTGGGCGAGACAAAGCCAGTCCAGCAAAGTTACAGACTTTATTTCCCTCTGTAAAAACATCAATGTTATTTGCTGTCGTCGGTAGAGGGTGTGTATTATCAATTAAGGGAAAATTACTGATTTTATTCGATGAGAATTAAAACAGATTTGCATGCAGGTCGGTGGAGTACGAGGCTGTGAGGTACTTATGGGTCTTAAGTATATTGCATGCATTTATGCCGATGCATGATTAAAAGGGTACGTATCCAACAAGGTGCGTGTAAATAGTGTGTATAAAGCTGGGGATATGCTGCATGTTAGCAAATACAGCTGGAGAACAGGTCATACGGAAAGTAAGACATACATTAAAGACCCATGGAGAGAGAAGAAGCCATTGACTTACAGATGTGTTTTTCACTCTGAAAAAAAAGTAAGGTATGTCAATAGATAGAAAAAGGCTGTAGAAACTGCACAGAACCAGCAGGGGGTTCAGGGTTGGGGGAGGAGGGCGGATTAAATCTCTTTATGAAGTCGTGTTGCTTACTAACTCCAGGGTGGAAGAAAACTTCAAGCTTCATCCATATACTGTCTGAGGGTGAGAAGTATTCTTTAATTCCGATGATATAGGACTTAAGATTAACATTTTTGTCTAGTGTACTAAATAAGTGTCAATCAACCTCAAGCTCCAGGGCCAGTAAAGCCCAATAACTCAGGATTAGGATAAGATGAGCATTTTGTGAAGCACACATCAGGGCAAAGAATGCCATGACACTATCATCTAACAGAAGGGGCTCCTCTGGGCACAGTTCCGTTTGCTCTTGCTGGCCGCACTGGTCATATGGCAACATAGCACATAAAGCTGTAGAGCAGATCTCAAAGGTTCCACCAAGGATTTCAAGAACATCTCCAGCAGGGTTTTATAAACACTTCTATCTACCATTGCTCTGACTTGACCTGTCCAGAACTCTTCCACAAGACAAATGAAGTGATTTAGGTGGGAATGGGATTCAACCATGTGTCCAGAGGTGTCATTTTAAATTTGTGAGACACGACGTGCTCCAAGGTCCATGTAGACTCATGCTATAGAGCTTCATTTCGCTGACATCATAGTCCAGCCGCTCACATAACATATGACAACTCTGGCTTTGACAACCCCATATGGTCTCTGGTTTTCCTGGAAAAATGTTGTACAGACACATTCAGAAAGCTGTTAAACACTTTCAGGATTTAATGCTTTATGAAAAACAAAACAATTGTGACCCAGACTAACAAGAGAAACTGAAGTGGGTCACGTGTGGAAACTCAAAATTCACCCAGGAGTAATAAATCTAAGGAGTTTCACCTAGTTAAGGAGAGCAAACAAGTAAAGTCCACTGAATAGAGAGGTATCATGGGAGTGTGAGGTGGGGTCTGAAGTTTGTAAGATACGTGATGTTCTGCTTATGATCCAGTTCAGGCACCTTTGGGTTTGGGCCGTTTTAGAACAGGGGTACTGTAAGTGCCTATTATAAAGGCATGCTAGTTCTTATAAGGTATTTAACACTTGCCAGGCGTTAGACACATTGTACAGTCAAACAAAACCTCACAAAGAGCATATTTTGGAGACCCCCCCCCCCCCGACACCCCCCACCGCAAGACTACAAAGTCTCTACTGTTCCTCAAACACTCACACCGAAAGCAAAGAATTCATAAAAGCCTATTTATTATATTTTTGACATGTAATAATGGTTCCCCGAGTACATAAAACGTGTTGTTCCCAAGAATACTGCAGAAATGAGGAAAAGTGGGGATTTTTCAAGGTGGTTGTCATTTAAAAAAAAAAAAAAAAAAAAAAAAAACTGAATCCTGTGACATCCTGAGGTCATTCATTGCGTTGGCTGCACCAGGCAATTACGACGGATTTTAAAGCCTCGTTAACGCCTTTCCACAGGCAACTGCATCGCCAATTGTAGTAGTGAATTCTAGCGTAAGGTCACCGGCCTCAAATTGGGCTCGAATGGTAGAATTTTCCCAATAACAATACCACTCAGCCTTTGGTGTTTGCCTTCAACCCACCAAAGAGTTAAAACTCTCTAAGCTGATGTGCTCCGTTAGGAGCACTTAAATAAAAACACCCAATAAAGCCGTACCTTCTGTGCTGAGCTACCTGTGTGGTCGTCTAAAGATCTAGAATCTTTGTTGTGCTCCTTGTCTTCTCATCGCCTTTTCTTTGTCCCTGCTCCTTTACGGCAAATCCTGTCAAAGCCTTAAAGTAGAGAGTGCAGCAAAGAATGGCATGCAACAGTCAGATACATTACCGTAAAAAATAACCTGAATCAGCTATATGTAGGCCATATACAAACCCTTTATGTCTATGACAGGCTCTTAAGTATGATAAAATGTATTTTCTTTAATATTATGGAGAAAGTTCTGTTGAGGTTTTGCGTCTCCAAATTTCATCTAATTCTGAATCATTCCAGCATCAATGCCTTGGGGGGGCGTGTGGGGGTGGGCTGGGGGTTTGCTTATTAGAGAGCAGAGATTTGACAGCCATTCAGGTCTGATGTGGTAAATACCTTCCCTGGCCACCTGGGTGCCCCAAATGCGCGTCTCCAAATGTTTTTGTTAACTGCAATCGCTCTTTATTTCGCTCTTTCAGCAGATTTCCATAAACTGAAATTCCAAGAGAATCGCTCCTATTCTGTCATGAAAATGGATGTTCAATGTAATATTAATGAAGCCTGTCTACTAAAGGAAACCAGGACACACCTACCGATGCCCCATGAATGCAGGGGACGGAATAGCGTGCCAGTCCAGAGTGAACAAGCACAACTGAACTGAAACGTCCACATTCTTTCACGAAACAACAGATTACAAATGACTGCATTATTAAAGGAGAGACATTGCGGTTAACATCATGCAGTGAAATTCAGACATTTATTTGGCCCTGTTGTATATCTGTACCACATTAAAGCCAAGCAGACTTGTGATTTCTCAGTTTAATCATCTATGAAGTCGCATTCTTGCAATGATCATTTCACTGCTGTTTGCTTGCACAAATCCATCCATTTCCATCCTTTCCTATGTTCTATAGGCTTTGCTATCAAAACACTGTTTTTATTGACCTGATATTTAATTTTCATGGTTTTTTGTTAATCCTAGGATTGCTGGGGGGTTTAAACACATTGAAATTGGAGCCATACTGTCTATGAATTACTCCCTGTACTCTTTAATTCTGCCTTTTCAATACAGATTATATTTTTTTCCATCAGCCAAAAAGTACCCTTGGCGTCCACATACATTGTTTCTGGCCACTTTTCGACTGTGTGTCGAAACTGGTTATTAAAGTACCAAATCTGCTGTTGTGTTTGATTGACATTTCTGTGGTGCACACGATAAATTTATAATCTTCATTGATCAAGAGAATGCAGAATGTTTTTCATGTTAGCTTTTAAATGCTATAAATGTTTAGCTATCTAACATGCCTGCTTATATCTACTGTATACTACTATTTCAATAATGACGAATAATTATATTTTCAGAACTCATTCTAGAAAATTCATGCTCCAGAACCCAGTATTTAACGCGTACTCTGCATTCGCACGGAAGTATGAAACAAAATGCTACATATCACAAGATAGACACCTCGTGAAGAGTTTATCAGCCATATTCCATGTTATCCTGATGCCGACATCAATTTAATCTAGATGGTTGGAGTGTTCTTTCAAAATTCCAGAGGGCAGCACACCCCCCCCCCAAGCCATACCCCGTAATGACGCATTTGTTCAATCTGACAGCAGTAACACATTCATCTTATCTTTGAAATCTCTCTTGCTCGTCTGTGATGTTTCTTTGACCCCAGTAGACGCTATCACTGTGGACATCGAAAATGCTGAGTGTAGGATTACAAGATAAATACGGTGGAGCGAGTGGGTATATGTGATCTACTCTTGCCTTCATTCCTTCATTACAGTCTCTCGTCACGGGAACCTGCTCTGGGTTTGCTAAGGATGCGCGTCTACAACACCAAGACTGCATCTCAGAAGAAGCATTTATATTGGATCACATGACACTGAGTAGCTGGTCTGACTGGATGCAATTTGACCGAGGTTGGGGCAGGAAGCACTGGCCTTACCTTGTAAGTTCATACTTGGGTCAAGAATGTCTGCTTTTCCATGGAACGTGTGACGCGGCTTCTGTCACTGCGAGGCTGTTGCCCCCCCAGCTTGATGATCTGCAGCCACTTTAACTCTGCGTTCTCCCGATTCTGCTACCCGGTGCACCATTAGGCAAGCTGATCATGATAACACTAGACAGCTTTTTAAACACAAGTCTACATGGAGAGGTCAGGCCGAACACGAGGTTCCTGAAATGTCACGGTGGATAAGGACAAGCTAGATGAGGCACATCTCCAGAAAGCCACCTCAGTGTCAGGCCTTGTGAGGCTTAAGTCTCAGCCCAGTACAAACCTGTGAATTATTAGTGCGACTACATCTCTGATTTATGACCTAGACCAAATGGTTAAGTCATTTCAGAAGAGAGGCTCTCATAAACCCCATACAGGGTCAAGATCATTATGTTGTGCAGAGCCATGGAAAATCCAGCGTGAATTTAGGCTCAGGGATCCTGACTTATGACCTGCAGAGCCACCAAATAAAGGAACAAAAGCTGGTCTGCGCCGGAAAGCTCATTAGGGCAGGAATGCTCCAACATGACAGCTTTATACCTGAGCCCAAGAGGACTCAAAGGCTCCTGTACGTGCCTTTACTGTGTAATCATTACCGAGCATTTGAAACCAATAACAAGTGGAATTACTTTCGTTTTGAGGCACGAAACATCTGCTTTAAGTGGTGTGTGCCTGCCACTCCATCGAGGGAACTACAGCCCATAAATAAATGGAGGATTTAAGAGCTGGAGCAGATTTACGCACATGAAGGTGCATAACCTAATTCCGGAATACCAGCGGTTCACCGCATAATTCACAGCATGAAAGGAAAAACATTTCACTCATATATTATGAAACATTATTGTGATCATATAAGTTTTTGAAGATCATGAAAATAAATGCATGGACTATATTATTAATATAATTACAGGGAAATGCAAATTTACAGCATGTCAGAATCTTGCCATGATATGGTAACATTTCACTCTCAATATATATCTGGTCTATTTTATGCATTTTATGCATGTGGGACAAAGAACAAAACCTGTTCCATAGGGGTGGGAGGAAGGAACCGGGACTTTATTTGGGTAGGGAAGTAGAGTCGGGTGTGACAAAGCCTGGTAACGCAACAACAACGAAAGCCAGGCGCCCCGGCGTCACAGCTGGGGAAACAGGAAAACAGAGCGGACGTCAGGTCATGGAGAGGAGTATGGTGCAGTGTGGGCTTAGGTATCACGGTCTCGGTGTGTGTTCTGGGTCTCAGAGCAGAATCTGGCATGATGGGTAATAGGGCACAGGTGGAGATAATGAAGGGCATCGTGACCTCACTTTGCCCTGCGAATAGGGACATTCACGCCTTCCACCACAGCTTGCTGTAACTTCTTCCCATATTTACAGTGCATCTTCCATATACAATAATTATTGGGGAAAAAAACAAATATGAAAACAGCAGCTCCTCATTTATGACTATATCACCTATAATTTACGATCTTACATGCCAAAGGAATTCGCATTAACCTCAGAATGTTAAATATGAATGTTTTTGACACTGTATTCATTCCGTGTTTCAGTAGATTCAAGTGGGCACTACAGATGTAGTATTCAGGGTAAGATTATATATCAAAGAAAAAATAGTAAATGGTTGCCTTTTTCTGAGGCACAATGCAATGCTGCATTTGTGAAGGTGGCTATGGGAAATATATGGATGGATGGATGGATGGATGGAAAACTGCTGCAACACTAGTACATTTCTCCAGTACCCCTGCCATCACCATGCTGACAATAGAATCCACTCAGAAGACTCATGGAAAAAGATGGGATACAGCCAGGAATATGTGCTGATCCTTCATGCTTATCATGTTCATTGAACAAAAAAGAGTGGAAATAAGCTCAAGAGACGTGAGGAAACAACAGCATAATAAGATGTTCATAAGTAACATTTTGCAGATGCAGTGATCACATAATAATCACAGTACTGAAAAACATGCTGAAGAAAACGTTCCAAACCCGTCTTTACTTTACCATTTCAACAGCGCCACAAATGTTGGTGTAATGACATTAAGATGTTGCAGGTCTCTGCTGTCTCTGGGGGACAACTGGGGAAATTGTCTCAGGCCTGGGGTGAGGGGGGGGGGCAGGAGGGGCCCCAGGTGGGAGGGGTTGCGTGTCATGGGGTCTCAACTGAAGTACTTTTGTCTTGGACTCGGGCATTATGCATGTTAAACCTAAGATGTTGACGATTATAAGAAAAAAGAAACTGAATCCAAGTTTAACTTTGGCTCACATTTGTTAAAATGTTACACCTTTTACCTACAAAGGCTATTAACGTGACTAATCTAAGGTAGATAGCAGACTAGACTAGATGTGGACTAATATGTTACAGATCCTGGATAATACATTGCAGAATCGGAATATTATAAAGTCACAGTCTACCTGAGTCACCATGTTGACTGCTCAGTGATGGGACTGATTTCCTACATTCATTAGCAGTCTAATGGTATCAGCCTCATCTATAGAGTTTGCATGTTCTTCCCTGTTTTGTGGATTCCCTCTGGGGATTCTGGCTTCCTCCCACAGTCCAAAAACATGCAGTTAGGCAAATTTGCTCCTCGGATATTGCCCATAATGACTGTGTTTGCGAAAATCCAATTGAGGGTGTTCCCCTGCATTGTGCCTGGGGAAGGCTGCAGGGTTGGATGGATGGATGAGTTCTGGCAAGCTGGCATATTTTTGAAATTGAGAACTTGCAGAAAACTTTTCAAGGAAATCAGAAAATTAAAGAAAAAAAAATTCAGTAGGTCTCAGCAGCTTCAGCAAATTCACTGCAAAAGATTGCCTGTTATAGGATCCCAGTAAGAGGGTTGGAATATACACTCTTAACCTCAATGAGTTAGTCAGGCAGTGGGGGTATAACACTAATATATAACAATGCACTAATATCTAATGTAGCACATTTTTTTTTAAAAAAGAAAAAAGAACAAAACTAAAGAATAACTTGAGTGGAATACCATTTTCCTTATAAATACTTTAAATATTACACTATAACCAGATTCATCATACCATGCTGTCTCATTTCTAATGAGCTTCAAAATTTGCCATATTATTACTGAGTAATGGTGCCTTATCTGGAACTAAATAACCTGCTAGTGACCTTAATTAGCTCATTTAATTATCAACTCATAAATAATGCCTGACATTCATGTTAAGTCCTGCTTCAGATTAGCTGCGTTCCATGAGGTGGCCCAGAGGGCTATCAAGCACATCCAGTGGTGGGATTTCTCTTCTCTAGGGGCATAAACAGTGGTGGGGCCACAGGAGCACTGGCCCCAGCTGAAGGCTGACTGGGCCCCAGAGAGGCCCCTCCCTTCAGACATTAACTGAATTAAACGATGTCATTGGCTGGTTACGGTTGGTCCCTCTTATGCTTTGCTTCCCCACCTTCAAGAATCCTAGATTCCCCTCTACTCTCCTCTCGTCACTCCACGGTAATGAGATTGGAATCTAGTGCGTAATGCTCCCCCTCTCATTACTCCACAAGGGCGTGGCTTAGATGCAGTGCATAGTGCTCCCCTCCAGTGCCTTACACTGCTCAGTGGTCTGGTTCCTCTCCACTCATTACTCTACAGGGGTGTGGCTGGTATTTAGTGTGTTGTACTCTGCTCCAGTACATTATACTGTTCAGTGATTGGGTTCCTCTCCTCATTACTCCAGAGGGGTGTAGCTGTAAATCAGTGTGCAGTGCTCCTTTCCAGTGCGTCAAGCTGTTCAATGTTTGGGTTCTTCTGCTCTTGTGACTCGGAATCCAGTGCGCAGTGCTCCCCTGCTGAAGTGGCTTTCTGAATCAGTGTTTCAGGTGTTTCACACTAAACTAGAAAAATGCTGATACTACACATATAGGAGGCTTTTAGCTCCAATTCCTCACAGAAACACATTAATAACAACATTCAGCTTATATTCCATATTTGGGTTTGCTAAAAATATACCAGCTAGGTGAAAAATATATAACCTTGGAACCTGATAGAACATTAATATCTAGATATGTGGTGTGGAGATTCAAGAATAGACCAGTGAATATGGAAGTTGGCCATGCTCAGTAAATTATTCTGTTAAGCACACTTGTGTCTGCGGCAGGTATGAGCATATTTCGTAAAAACGCACAACAATGAAGCAGTTATATCAAAAGCATGTCATTCAAAATATATTTACAAGAGTTCAAAATGTGCACTTGGTATGCAGATCTTGGCAGGTTTGGCATTATACAAGATATGAATAATGCTGAATCATTCCAGGGAGTTCAGAGGTGCCTCTGGGAATTCTGGGACTCAAAAAGCCATAAGTAACTATATCTGCTGGCCCTGTCACAGATATGAAAAAGACCCAGCTCCAATTAGAGATAGAACCAGAACAGCCCTGGTACTGCCAGTACAGGACTTCGTATGGAACACTACCAAACTTGCAAAGGCCTTGTAGGCCAAACATGTGTTAGTGTACATTTTTTAGGTCCATTAAGAAAAACATACAACAGTCTTGCTCTGCATCAACTTATAACTGATCAAAAACTTCAGAAATGTTTCAAACCCACATTCATTTCCTTCTTTGGTGACTATTTTCACTCAGTTTCAGGACACGGCTTTTGTTTTTGCTAAGACTCCTCTAAAAATGTTGCCCTTTGCTTTGAATTCTGCAGGAACGCATCTTTAACCCACTTCCCCAGTACAGGGCCCGCGAGAACCTGGAGCACGTCCCAAACAGCACAGATCACAAGGTGCCTCCCAGTCAGGATGCCAGACTGAGCCACTTCGTAGAGACCAGTTTATTTACTCTTTAAATGTAAGCCTTCTGCATCAGTATATATGAACGTAAACATCCTAAAGCCAGAGGCTGTAAGTGAGGGTAAGATTGCAATTTACCAGCACACTTTCACTTAGACTGCCTGTGTCAAGATGAAACATGCCACATGTTTACAACACAGACTACAATTTATTACCACAGAATCATGATGTATGTTCAACTTAAATGCTTAGAGTGTTATAGCATGTGAGTGCATTTTTCTATGCATTCTTCCATCCATCTATCTTCTGATCGTTCATTCTAGTGATAGTCATGGGGCCCTTTAGTACATCACAGGCAGCACAGGATACAAAACTGGGGGACACCCTGGACGGGATGCTAGTCCATCTCAGAGTCAGTTGCATTTGTTGTCTTATAATGTACCTAAGAGCCAGAGATCATACTTTCTGTGCGTAGAGATGCAGCCACTTGTAGTTTTGGTTGGAAGAAGTAAGTTGGGTGGAAGGAAGGGTTTCAGAAGTGTGGAGTGATATATTGTTTTGACCGTGATATTTCAGGAAGATTCCGTAAAGTGTATAATACTTGTGTTTATACATAAAGATTTTTAGTTCCATATAAACATTTATACAGCACTGTGAAAAAATGATAGGCAGTCAGAGAAAGTGATATTTAAATTATCTTTATGTTGGTGTAAAACTATGGCATTATGTCTGTCAAAGTGTGTCAGCTTAGCCATGTCAAAACGTCTCCTAAAGTCAACCCAGTATTTCCAGCAACCACACAATACACCCATGTATTCTTGGATTCGACCACAAGCACACCTTGAATAACTAATCAATATCTCATTGACTTTAACTAATTAAATTAATTAAGTATGTGAGCTGGTGGTGACCCAGAGGAGAGCTTTGGGCTCTGAAGCCGTGTTCATCTAGCCCTCCAACTAGATATCAGCAACTTTTTTGGAGAACAGAAGAAATTCTTACTACTTTTTATTTTCCTACTATAAATTTGCATGTGTACTAATATTAAGTTGTGTTTTTTTATTCTGAGCAAAAGTGCACTTACTACCCAGATACATAGCTTTAAACATGTCTTCTGACTGTCTAAGACTTGCACAGTACTAAACAATGTTCTCTCTTTCTCTCTCTATCTCTCTCTTTCTTTCACACTATATCTATAGTGACTTGTAAGTGTTATGTTCCCAAAAGCAAGGGAAATACTTTGACAAATATACAGTATATGCTGCTTTTCACTACCAAAATTACACTATAACATGTTCTTGTTCCAGTAAATCACCCTGCTTAACAGTAGAGGTTCTAATATGTAATTGTTAACAACACTCCCAAAAGACCCACTACGCAACGCTTCTGGCAGTATGTCTCAGTCTCCTGCATGTTGCTCAACAATATCTTCTGCAAAACTCATGTAATTACATTATCTATGACACGTCACTGTCCTGGATAGCTCCTTCTTCTGCTGTCTTCATTAGGCCGAAGTTTGCGCGTTTACGCAAAGCTTAATGGAGCGATTATTCCATTATTATCTTTTTTCCTTTGATCTTCCGTCTTTTTGTAAGTGTCTTGTAAATCTTAACTAGACGGACCCTTTCTGCAGGGAATTCCTTCATTCAAATTCTGATGAGCCCTACATTGATTGCCTGAAGGTTCTTCCCCTTGCCCTTTACAGGCCTTATTAGAGAGCCTGGTAGAATAAAAGACGGAGACGACAAAGTATGAAAGGGAGGATTGGGAGAGAATCGCGAGTGGGCCCCATTTTTAAGAAGCATTTTAGGTTAATGGAGAGCCTCCACTAGCTCACAGTGTAGACAAAAACACTAACTGTAATTCCCCCAGTGCAGTAATGCAGGCTCTGAGCAGCTTATTTCCTGGGTAAGGCTCCTTAGCAAATGACTGTCATGGTTCTGCATGCAGAGAGGTCTCTGGCTGACAGATTTCTACACTCGCACGTCGAAGGTGCATACTGATGATGGAGGTCCGGGTGGAGGCTGCGGGTCACCACCTAGATACCTGGGTCCTCACAGCTTGGAGACACAGCGCTGTGAGCATTGTGCAGAAAGACTGAACAATGAATTACCAATTCCTCTGACTCCTCTGATCCGTCTCAGAGAAACTTTGCCTCAGGGTCTACCTGAAAGTGCCTCAGAACTACTCGGAAATGAACTTTCTGATAGTGAAATTAGGACTCAGTCAATCTTAAAACAAAACATGCTACTTTATGTCCCAAAGGGCATAATCATTGTTGTATATGTCATCAGTCTGTCATGCGAGATCGATCTTGAGGTAGACTACATGCAGTTACCACAGGGTTGGCCCTAATAGAACAAGGCAGCTAATAAAGCTGATGCGAGAAAAAAAGTTATATAATATAATTATGTTTACCCACCTGCCCCTTTTCAGTGTCATGTTGAAATATTATGGTTTATATTACTGTTCAGATATCTGACCTAACTCTGTAACAATTGTTTCTTAGCAACAATTTACATTGACGTAGTCTCAGAAAAAAATACTGGCTTACATTTGCCTAGAGCTGAATAACTTATACTGACTTATACTCCACAATTTTACAAAAAAAACACACAAACAGAAAACTAGTGACTTAAAGGAACTTGTTCTTGAATTGAAGTCTTTTTGCCCAAAGATGTTGCCAGAGCAATCGAGCATGTGTAGATTTGCACATACCAATGCAGACTAACAGAGATCATACCTAGAATCAGTCTATACATGTTTTTCCCCACTTATAAATATATCCACAGATATGTTTGCCTTCCTTACTGCCTTGTTATATTTAGATGATACCTACACAGAAAACAAAGCATTATCTTGGTATAACCATTATGTTTCTGCACAAGTCACTGTACATTTTTCAGCACTGAAAGTCCATCCACCGCATGACTTTATTATGTTTTATAAACTCTTCATTGCTATGGCTGTCTTCGCTATAAGAACTAATTAGCTATCAACTGTAAATGTACGAATTTTTTCCCAGACTTAATTTTGTTATGACCGTTTCTTTACTTCACAAAGGGGTACAGCTCAGTATAACAAGTCAGTTCCTGTTGACCACTTTCATCACTTAGGCTTTCTACTGCCTTTAATTTAAAGATTAGTTTTCGATTATGGAACTTGGCGGAATGTTTCTGAAAACCTAATTACGTCCCATAATAGATCTTTAATACCTTTAATCTTAAGCTTTTTTGTGTACGATCCATTGTTGCTTTTTCTCCAGAATATGAGAGAGGCATTGGGGTCACTGTGCTCTAAAGGCCATACCGCCGCGTAAAGTGTGATATGCAATTAGCATAATGCCGACACTGCCTGGTAACTCCCACCCCAAATAATAATGACTGTCGACATGTGAGCCTGTGGCCACCTGGGAAATTCGTTCTCTTCGCAGAATTATCAACAACGCCGCTGTTTTCTCACCATGCCGCAATGAACGAGTCGAAACTGTCCTGGCGTGAGTGTGTGATGGAAAAACAAGCCGAACAAAACAGGCTTTTTTCAAGGGTTCCCCAGATCTGGTATGATATGTTCGTGAAGAGCCAGCTGGACAGGACCACAATGACTCAGAGATAAACGTTTTTGTTTTTTTTTTTTTTGTCCGCACTTGCCTGTTGTGTGTCTTACAAGCCTGAGACATACTGTGGATGTCAGCCCTCCCCTTTCTCTAAAAGGTGATACTCTAATGTATAATTCAGGACATAATACAGTCTACAAATATCTCTTAGCTTAATAAAACCCACTCAGCATGATTTATTTTAAAAAACATATCCCCTTCGCAGAAGCTATTACATGTTTAATCCTGTCTGATTTTTCCCCCTCGCTTTCATTAGTATTGCATTTTCCCATTGTGATTACAGATCCCTCTGGACAGGGAAAAGAGACTTAGGAATCTGTGACTTGTGGATTCACTAAGGCCACTGAATGTTTGTTTGATAATAAGAGGTTAGCCAAAGGTATCTTGATAATCTTCCATTTTAGACCACACAACATACCCATAAATATTAACACATCCCATTTGTACTTCAAGTACGTGTGGCTGTGTTTTAGCTATTCTTGCAGACTATAAGCACACAGTCTTATGTATATGTTTCCCACCTCAGAGGAAGGGTCATATCATGAACGCTGTCCCCCCTCTAAGGGAGATGTGATTGGCTGCCGTGTTGAACTGAGACCCATTGATTGGCTGTAACCAGCTTCTGCGACCGTGGTCATCGAGCTGAGAAGCACAATGTCAAGTGGCCTTAGCTTTGTGGGAACTGTGGCCTGGGAAGGTTGTCTTATCAGCTGCTGGAACAGGATGTTTTACAGTTTCCCTGCCTGAGTGCTGTCCAGATGCAGAGCAGAAGAAGAGGTCCTATTCCACAACCTTACAATAACACTTTCCTTCCTTCCATTTTAATTAAGAAAAGCTCAAAAAGCTATTAAACAATAACTGCCAAGTGATTACAGGGGTTAAATTTGGTTTGTAATCTGGAATCTTTTTGGGAGAAACAAAATTGATAATGGACAGACAAACTGTGGATGGGAAAAAAATAAAGAAACATAAAAATTCTACAGTTTTGAGACAGACATACTACAAATATTGGAGTTTTTCAATCAGAATAGCCAATCTGCTGATGCAGTTGCATTTGTTACAGAAGATGAGTCCAGGGGGTGTCATGTGAACAGAGGTTCAGGGACTCTTTCATCTCTAGGGCAGCTTCCCTGCAGCCTACTGTATACTGTGGAAAAGGGGGAAAACTGTACCTCTGCTTCTGACTGGGGCTGTACCCTTGTACCCTTAGCTGTAGGTTTCTGTACCTTTTAAGGTACAGAAATGGATGCTAAGGAACATCCCATGGGTACAAACAGCATTAATGTACCATCAATGGCCCATAAACGTCCCTCAGAGTCCATTTCTGTACCTTAAAAGGTACAGAAACCTACAGCTAAGGGTATAGTTACAAAAGGTACAAATTTTTACCCTTTTTTTTCTGAGACTGCAGCTCCCTCTGCCTAATCTGGCAGGCCCTATGCTAGCCTGCTTGCAATTATCCTGAAGCTTTCTGCTGAGAATTAAATAGAGGGCCCAGCTGGAAGGAAGGCAGGTGAGTCCTACTGTTCTGTGCAAATACAGAACCTGGAGCCTGTCACCTGACAGCTTTTGGCTTTGTTCCACATAAATGGAGACAATGTGCAAAGAACAATTGCAGAGCAGGGGGAAACCTAACCAGGAAAAGTAACAGAGCAGGGAAGCTGGACAAACTTTTGTATACACACATTACCCAAACAAGTTATTCACCTCTTTCGTTTCTGTACAGCCAAGTTATGTTGAATCAGATTCGTCATTTGAGACGCAAGTAAGATGGAATTCGCGTCTATTTACTGGGCAGCCGCTTTTGTCCTAACCAATGGCAATAATAAGAACATTAAGTAACAGAGAATAGTCAACAGTCCAAGTACACAATACCCGAGGCTAGAGAAATTTTCTTACCTATGCATGAAATGTAACTGTACATCACAACCAGGTCATTCACTATTGTAGTTTAAGAGCTATGGAGGAACAAACTGTACTAAAAATCATCAGTGAAACATACCCAGGACATGAAGTGGCAATCTGTGAAGATGAATGTTTCCTTGACAAGTCCTGCGGCTCAAGGAAGGCATGTAGGGGGCTGAAGTCAAAAAGAGACAGGATTTTGACTGCCTTTTGGGAGTGAAACTGTCAGGTGACCTTACAATGGGAAAGTTAGTGACCTTGGAGGTCTTGTAGAAATGGGGGGGGGGGGCGTGCTCCCTTTAGAGTGTTGTATTAGGACACCAAGGTCATGAACTTGATAGAACTTACAGCTGACAGCCAACGGAGAGAAAGCAGGAGGTAGCTGTTTGGCCTGGGGATTGCTGAATACGCAAATGGTTTTGTCTACTTTACAAACAGTGATATTTACTGTAATAACTGAGTAATTCAGGTGCCTTGTTTGTTCATTTTTACATTATGTGTGTAGATAAAACTAATTCTATTATTAAAAACTCAAACATTTTTAAACTGCAGGTTGACATATTGGTCCGGTAGGATCTATAACACCCCAAAATACTTGATATATTCCACTGCCCTGAGGGACCTTCATGAAATATTAATGTGCCACAGAATATATGTCCGAAATGTTTATAACATTCCTACAAAATTACGTTTAACCTTTAATGCGTTTTAACACGAAACGCAAAATGTACCGTTTATTTATTCCGGTATTTACTTTGCGACTAGTTTGACTTTAGCTGTTTAATGCTGTGGGTCTTTAATGAGGGGTTGAAACCCACAGGCGTCTGTCTGCCAGAGCGGGTACGGTGCCTGTCAGGCTGGGCCGCTAGAGGGAAGAAGAAGTTAAGCAGGAGCAGAAGAAATAAATGATAGTACCGGGTTTATAAAGCACCGGATCTGTGTTAATGAAGCTCAACGTCACTGAAATTCCCCTATCATTAAGGCTACACATAAAGTTAACTTATCGTCGATATTTTTTATTTGTTTGTTTTAATCTACAGTTGCGCGGTTGGCCAGTATTACAGATCATGACACAATGGAAATATGGGGTAGTTCCTAAAATCACAATAATACGACTGAGACATAGGCGTGGTAATTCGGTTTAATACGGAAACAATACTGAACTGCGGGTAGGCGGCTTTCGGTTCCCAGGTGCAGTAAATAAAGAAACATAAAAAAACGCTTCCATCAAATTATTTTTGGCGTGGAAATCGGAAGCTTGGCACTTTCTTCAAAGCCCCCGTATTGTCAGTGCCTGTGTGGCTGCGTGTACGTCCCTGCCGACGCGATTTTTGCTCCCCCTGCCTCTGCCGGGGGGCGTTGCGAGCCTCGGTATATTAACAAGTGTAGGGGAGGGCTACAGGGCCAGTACTGCCGGCGTCGAGGGAGGGGGGCAAGAGTAGCTTTGTGCGCCTAGGACCGTCCTCGCATTTTCAGCATCCATCCAGCGCGCTGGTTCTCACGTACTGCTGCTGTTACTTTATAAAGGGGTCCTTATTGGCGGAGTCGACGTACAAAAGACAGTAAGGCTCGGTCCGAATCTATTATTATTATTATTATTATTATTATTATTATTATTATTATTATTGTTCTTGTTGTTGTTGTTCCGTAGTCGTTCCTTGTTTTCTTAGTTTAGGTATCAGGTGTACACTAGTGGCCAAAATATTTGGAACACCTAGCATTTTTGGCATTACGCTTTAAAAAATACTACAGGAATACTGGCGGTAATGTTTATAAACAATAAAAGCAAGTTAACAAATATCATATATTGGGGGATTAAACAAGTAACAGGAGTAACTGGAATGAAGTTCTGTAAAGTCTAAAAATTGGAAGCGTTTCCACAATTTTGGCCACTAGTGTAAATAAGTAAGACTGCTGTTCAGCCACTTGCGTTTTATACGTGAAAATAAAGGCAGTTCGTCAGGACGTGCTGGAAAGTGTCTATGGTACTGCTTTGATTAACTTTGTAAAACTTCATGCAAATACGTCCATTCAGGGGTAGCCGGCTAAACAGATGTAAATGTGGGGGCACATGTTTGGCAGATGGACTGATGATGTCCCCTCCGTTTTTCATGCGTTACATGATAAAAAATAATTAGCAAAGAGAGCTGAATATTTTTCAAATATTTTCAGGGTTCTCCGTCGTTGCTGCGTATTTTTTGGGCTGTTGTGGGTCGGCCATGTGAATGATTACAAGCAGCGCACTTATTACTGGTTTCGGGTCGCTGTAAAACGAATGGCAATATTAACTGCACCTTTGAAGGTGGTTAGGTAACTACAAAACTTGCAGCGCCTTTTGAACTGATTCTCAGTGTATGTCCAATAAGTTTTAAAGTCCAGGCTTTCGTAACTGAAATGTTATATTCTCCTTTAATAAACACCCGCTACTTTATTTGCTATTTGCGGCTGAAGACCTCCCCCTAGATGCCTTAAACCGCGACAGCCGGCTCTATCATCGGAGTAGATTTATCCAGGGAGTGCGTCTCGGGTTTCTTTTGTATCACCTGAGAGGTTTTA
Source organism: Hyperopisus bebe (assembly GCA_026777045.1). NCBI lineage: Eukaryota > Metazoa > Chordata > Actinopteri > Osteoglossiformes > Mormyridae > Hyperopisus > Hyperopisus bebe. Next base: position 19,090,514 of record JAODJW010000035.1, on the reverse strand, counting down.
TTGGTCTCGGATTAGCATACCAATAGCTTTTATTATCCGCTGTTCGCAATTCACATAAGACCCTTTTCTGCGGACATGTAATTGTTGAAATGTGTACATGTAAGCAGCTCATAGATAGGCGACGTCAATGTCGGGTTAAGGTTACAGAGCTGTTTAAGAAGGTGCTAGAAACCCATGTCGTCAGAAGCATTAAGTGCTGTTTAGCATATAATAGAGGAGTCAATCTATTCATGAGGATGCTTCTTTGGGGGAAGAAAGATGGAGCTTTAGGGGTTCTGCTGTGTGTGTGTGTGTGTGTGTGTGGGAGGGGTGTAAGGGTGTACGTGGGGGGGTGGATGTGTGTGAGGGGGGTGTGTCTGTATATATGGTTGTGTGGGGGTGTGTGTAGAGGTGTGTGTGACTTTGTGGGGCTCTGTGTTTGGGGGGGGGGCTTTAGCTGTGGGTGTGCGTGTGGATGGGTGTGTGTGTGGATGTGTGTGTGCCTTTGTGTACATGGGGGTGTAGTTATTACATTGTGAGGACCGGATTTTCCCAGAATGTGATAAAAACCTGTAAATAATAACTTTTTGCCATATGCATTATTTTTCGGTCCCCGTAAGGAGAACTTAAATTGTATAAAATAAAAAAATTGACAAACAAAAACCTAAAAATGCCAGAAGTCTTGCATTATGTTTGGTTACTTATGGTTAAGGTTAAGGATGGGTAGGGAAGGTTGTCATTGTTGGGATTAGGGTTATGTCCATAGAAAATGAATGGACAGTCCCCACAAAGAGGTTTCCAGAAAATTAGTACAGGTCTGTGGGGGGGGGGGCTGTGGGAGCTGCATAGAAAGCACTCTGTGTCAGAGCAGGCTGGGGGTTAGGTGAGGGTGGTGGGGGGGGGTAGGGCTTAGGTAGCAGTAAAGGGAAAGAGGGGAGAGTGCTGTTTTTTTTTTTGAGGGGGGGTGCAGGTTGGGAGAGCTGGTTAATTTAGCAAGCACTGGGGACTGGGAAGCGGTGAGACAGGGTGCAGAAGGATGGGTTAAGACAGGGGCAGACTGTCCAGCTGGGGTCTCCGTGCCGCAGAGAAGGATGCCTTAGCCAACTGATCTGCTGCTTTAAGCCAGTGCCTTCTTTCCAGCAGCCTAAAGGTTAATGTTCAGCGACAGAACATATTATAACGTCAGTGTGGTTAATTACAAGGGGAGCTTCACAGTTGGGGGAAACGTTGCCCAATGCCTGGGTCTCCCCAGCCTCTAATTTCTTAAGTGTTGGCCTTTTTTGTGCACTAGGTTTGAAGTGCTGCTGTTTTCTTCTTTACATAGGAGCCCACACAGCCTGAAATCTTCAGGATGTGTGCGTGTAGACAGCTATAACCCCTAGGGCTCGCCTCTCTATTAATCCTGGGCTTGTAATCCCCATTTGGGTTAGTGGTGCCTAAGTTGTCCATGGGTCTGTGCGTCTGGCTTTGTCTGATGAAGATAATGACCCAGACCCCTGAGCAGAACGCATTTGAAATCAGACTTATCTTTCATCTCCTTTAAAGACTCAACAGACTTCCCAGCTTCCTCTGCAACTGCTCCTTTCTTTGTTAAAAAGCCAATTCACATTCCTTACCTGGCCGCTTTGCCGTTTGTATGAAACAACCGTTAAGTTCCCACATCTCGACCCTCAGCCAGCCGGGTCTGCAATCCAGGGGGACCCCAAAAGCTAAGACTAACAAACGGAAATGAGTCACAAAGGCACACAGTAGGGCTGCGGAGCGTGCTGCTGATTGCAGACGGAGATGATTGGTCTCTCCGGGGATTACGTTTTGCGGGGTTGCGCTAAACAGCATCCATAGATGTAGAATTTTAAGCTTGGGTCAAAGTTCGTAACCTCCGAGAGCATGGAGTTTATGTTATCCTTTGTGTGTGCTGAATCCATTCCGTATTTACCCTGAGAGCTGGGAGGCGCTTATGAGTAATTGGATTTTTAGGCCTGTGCGCTGGTCGCTATGGTGGCAACATACCCGTGACCTCAGGGGTCAGCAGTGTGACCTTCTTTTTGGACAGATTGTCTGTGGAGGGTGGAGAAGCAGAGTCTGGCCAGCCGGATCTCTCAGATCCTGTTTCACGTATCGGCCGAGATCTGACGTTTCAGCCGGCCAACTGTGGCCGGGAGGCGGACGCCGTGTGGCGTGGGCGATGTTTCCATTGAAGAGCTTGACCTTTCACCCCTGCGTGTGAGGGGAAGCCTCCAGCCCGGCTCATATGCCATTACCTGTCCCTCTCGTGCTCTGAGAAATCTTTGGTGCACCAAAGTGCACCTCCTCTTGGCAGCGGGGCGTGGTTTAACTTAAAAGCCACTTCAGGATTAATTGAAAGCATTTATAGTTAACGGGGTGTAGAAAGTGTTTCCAAGAAACAACCGCAACCAAAGAGCCAGAAACAACAGATATTTCTGGAAAAACAAGCAATCGACGGGCAGCCGTTTTCGCCATAATTCACTTTTGCCTCAGAATGAACATTTACTAAGTACCCAACAGGCTAATGAAACTGGTTAGTTTGGACCTGTGCCGCACCGGATGTGAGCCTGGCTTTGAGTGATGTGGGAGCCCAACGACGCTGACGCAAAGATAGACCCCCAACCTGCTGCAGTTCCAGTCCTGGTTACTCGGTTGTTTTTGGCAAATTGCTCTCAGATGAAAAAGGCCCTTGTGTCCTGAACCTCTGGTACTTTCTGTCTTTGATCCTGTCCTTGGGTCTGTCCTAGCCACTCCTCTGTTTGTTATTAGTAAAATACGATGAGCCAAAGACCGTGGGAAATGTCGTGCTGTAATGAACAAGTACACAAACTTTGTTTAATGCTGCATTGGGTTTCACATTCCATTCGCCCGAGCATGTTTGGAATGTGTTAAGTAATTCATGTTGTTTCAGTAAATAGATGATGTTATCACGTATATAATTTTTCATTTAGCGGCAAAAACTTTATCTCATTGCTGCCCCTTTTTTTGTTGTTGTTGTTGTTTTAGAACGTGACTGTTCATCAGAAGAAAACCATGGAAAATGTGAATCAATTCATCGAAATCCTGATGGAAGACATCAACTTCACCGAACATGATGACAATGTGTCTCACATGGAGGCACTGGTGTGTCCTTCCAGCTTCAACATGGTGGCTGTGCTCTACGCCATGTCCGTCCTGTACATCTTCATCTTCATCATTGGCCTGGCTGCCAACTCGGTGGTGGTGTGGGTGAACGTGCGGGCAGAGAGGAGCCGCTACGAGACGCACCTGTACATCCTCAACCTGGCTGTCGCTGATCTGTGTGTGGTGGCCACTCTGCCCATTTGGGTGAGTTCCCTGCTGCAGCAGGGGCACTGGCCTTTCGGCGAGGCCATGTGCAAGATCACACACCTGGTCTTCAGCGTTAACCTCTTCAGCAGCATCTTCTTCCTCACCTGCATGAGCGTGGACCGCTACCTCTCAGTGGCGCTGTTCAGTGACTCCCACAGCAGGCAGAAGAAGATGGCGCGCAAGTTGATCTGTGTGCTGGTGTGGCTGCTGGCTCTCGCAGCCTCGGTGCCAGACACCTACTTCTTGCAGGCCGTCAAGCCTGTGCATTCAGAAAACACCTTTTGCCGGCCGGTGTACCCTGCAGAAAGTGCCCGCGAATGGATGGTGGGTATCCAGTTCAGCTTCATAGTGCTTGGCTTTGCCATTCCTTTTCCTGTCATCGCGGTCTTCTACCTGCTCTTGGCGGGGGCCATCGCCTCCTCGCCGGACCAGGAGCGATGTCTGAGCCGCAAACTCATCCTGACCTACATCGTGGTCTTCCTGGTATGCTGGCTGCCCTACCACGGGGTGCTGCTGGTGGACGCCTTGTCAATGTTAGGTGTCATGTCCTTCAGCTGCCCTCTTGAGAACTTCATCTACGTAGCCCTGCATGCCACCCAATGCCTCTCGCTCATCCATTGCTGTGTCAACCCTATCATCTACAACTTCATCAACAAGAACTACCGCTATGACCTCATGAAGGCCTTCATCTTCAAGTACTCTACCAAGACTGGCCTGGCCAAGCTGATCGACGCCTCCAGGGTTTCAGAAACTGAGTACTCTGCCGTGGACAACCATGGCCAACTGTAGGACTGTGTGAGACAACTCAATAAAGAGACTATTGGAGTTGGAGCTCAGTGACCCAACATTGCCCCGTGTGCAGTCGCTGAAGGGCCATGTGTTATATACCAATGAAGCACTATAAATTACCGAGACCAATCCTTTTTATCTTATGGAATAGAAGTGTACTGTACTGTGTAGGCATAGTGACCATAAGTGACCGTTGGCAGGTTTGGTCAATAAGACAGGAAGTCTCAAGAAAGCACTTCCAAAACTTAAAAGACTTTGAGATATTTCTGAGGTTTTTTCACATGATGGGGGGGGGGGGTAAGGTTAGTATCCAGTGTCTTGCAGGAACAATGGCAGGCAAGGCAGTGGGCATGTCAGGCTGGGCACGGCGTGGGAGAGGCCAGATTGGGAGCAGAGAGAGGGGGGCGGGAGGTGTGTGGGGGGGTGGGGCCGCTCGTCGAGCCTCCCAGCTTGTCATTAGGACTCGACAGCGTCCCGCCCCAGCCCCAGAGCCTGCCGTTTCACTGGAGCTGTTTACAGGCAGAGGGAGGACAGGAGGAATGTGGGCCGGGTGGCTGTCAGGGCCCAGGCGTCAGGAGGGAACCCAGTGGAAAAGCACACTTACTCACCAAAAGCAGAACCGCCAGACTGGACAACACAATAGTGCTTTGTGTTTTTATCAGAAGGGGTAAGCCTTCAGGTAATTTAACGTATTTGTCTAAATATTATATATATATATATATTTTGTACATATTCTCATATTTATATATTCATTTATTTGTATTCTGAATGGTATGACATGTGCCTCTTGGATTGTTTGGTCATCTAATGGGAAATGCCATGGATTCTAGTGCTGTTGTTTAGTTTTCAGAAATGTAAAAGTCCCCTTTGCTCCCTATAATTGGCTTATTTTGTATGTTTCAGTACTTTCAGTACTGTTATGTGGGACATGGTGGCTCGGAGAGTGAGGTGTGGGTACAAAACCAGCCTGTGTGCGTGTGTGTGTGTGTGTGTGCGTGTGTGTGTGTGTGTCAGAGTTTCTGTTTCCTGCTGTTATTTTCCCAGCAAAATTCCGGTGATCCGGTGACTGTAAATTGCCCGTAAACTGATTGTCTCTTCTCTCATTTGGGTTGGAGTCCACCTCATCTCTGTTTCTGGAATAGGCTTCGGATCAGTGCAACCCTAATTAGAAACAGTTATTGAAAATAGCTGAATAAATGTTTCTTTTACCAGATAAATGTCACCATGTTCTAGCCCCTATTGTTCATGAATGTTTGACATGTCAGACATTTTATAAGATATGTTTAAACTTTTTCTTCCTGTGATAATATCCCTTGTGCTACCATATATTGTTAGCAGTACAGCAAAAACACACATTATTATTGTAGTAATAGCATTTTTAAAATGCACTTGGGTAGAAGTGCTACAGGAACTGAAATCATTAAGCTCGCCGATGATTGAAGTCCAGTGAGGGCATAAGGCATGGTGTCGGTAAGAAAAAGCACTGATAGACATGTTGCCATGGTGACAGTGCTACCTTTGTTCTTTCTGAGGAAGGAACTGTGTGTTTGTGGCCTCTATACATTAATGTCACATGGCATGATACAGTGAGTTTCCAGGTCACTAAAGATTATGTGATGTTTGCTTATGGCTCTTTTTTATCCTAGTTCTCAATGGTGTGTAATGCTTTACTGTTTACTGCATAATAAAGACAGAAAAAAACAATTTTTTTTTGGAATTTTTATTTTCTGGAATCCTATTCTGTCTGAATGGCCAACAGCTTTTAGAGTGGGTTCTCATTTTATTTAAGACCATTTTTCATTGCTAGATGGTAAATGGACTGCATTTGTATAGTGCTTTTTTCCAAAGCACTTTACAATTAACCTCACATTCACCCATTCACACTCACATTCACATTCATACACCGGTGGCGGAGACTACCACGCAGGGCACCAACCAGCTCACCGGGAGCAATTCAGGGTTCAATGTCTTGCTCAAGGACACTTTGATGGGGACAGGAGGACCCGGGGCTCAAACCTGCAACCTTCCGGTTGCCGAACGGTAGCACTACCTTCTGTGCCACCATCGCCCCTAGATAAATGTGTGTATTTTGCAGGAACACTACACAGTTTAATAAAATATAATACTCAGTTAGTATAGGTGTCATTTCAAAGGGGAATTTCATCCATCCATCTTCTATACCTGCTTGTCCTATATAAGGTCACAGGGGTCTGGAGCTGATCCCAGCAGCTACTGGTGCAAAGCAGGGAATAACCCAGGCTGGGGCGCCTAGGTATCACAGGGCACACACACGCACACACATATACATGCACACTTTTCACATATATGGACTGTGGGGGGTAACCAGAGTTCCTGGTGGAAACTCCACAATGACCCAGGAAGAACATGCAAACTCCACTCACAAAAAGCTGTGTGAGGCAACAGTGTTAACCACAGTCACACTGTGCCACATTTCAGCCAAACATTAAATTAATGAAACTGATTACCTAAAAACCCCACGAAAGTTCTACTGCTGGAGTCATATTTTCTGCAAAATATGCAAAAGATTATTCACAAAAGATTAATTAACAAATTTGCTGCGCATATTCGCGATTGAGCAGTTTCGCATCTGTTTTTGGAAACGTAAAAGAGGGCCACCCACATCACACACTGAATTTTACTGGAATTCCCCATTAACTGCACCCTTCTCAGAAACTCCCTTCAGGATTTCAGGCAGCTCCTTTCCTTTACAGTATCTAGTCTGAGGGCCTCACCTGTCTGCTGCCTCCCGTGCACAGCAGGAAGAGCGGGACACTTTCCCCAGGTGTTTCCCTGTACTTTCCCTGTATGAAAAATGGTCTTGCAATTTAAATAGACTCAGATCAAAGCACACGCTGTTCATTGACTTCCCCAGCTTATATAGTTTTAGTTAATGTACTTCTAGCTACTTAGTACGATGGGCTGACATCCCACCCAGGGTGAACCCCAGCTCTGCCCCCCAACATGACCCCGAACAGGTTGGCTAGAATATGAAAGGATGGATGGATATTTTCATCCAAATATTTGCCATGAGCTGCATCTAGCTTACTGGTCCATCACATCACATGTCCTATGAGTGGCCTTCATCTGCCTTGGTGGCCAACATGTGGGACATACTGTAGCCCGGCCCGCCCTGTTGTCCTGATGGTGAATGTGTGGTTGGGCAGTCGTCCCAGCTGGTCATTCGTGGGTGGTTCTTCACCACATGCAACGTCCTGCAAGGGGATTTACATCCACCCTGATGCCTCATACCAGCTGGTAGTCTGTAGTCAGGCGTAAACATAGCCAGGTTGCTTTCCTGTAACCTTGTGTCTGCACGGTTATCCTGTTCACTGCTCTGTGGTTTGACCATTGGGCGTAGACCTCTAACCTGCCTTGTACTAGCTGGGTAGGCTATTACCTTACTTGAAGTTATTTAGATAGCTGTTTACCTAGCTTGGTATAATGTGGGTTGGTATTTTCCTTACCCGAAACAAGGTGTGTAGCCTGCCTGTTGCAATGTGAGTCAGTCTTTTACGCTTTATCTTATCTGCAGCTATGTGGGTAGGTGCTTAATCTGCCTAGTGTCTAAGATGGGTCACCATGCAGTTCTCTTGCCCTGAGGGCACCAAGGCAACAATTCCTGTTCATTGTGTCTCAGTCAGTAAGGCGGCATGGAGGCGGAACGTACGACTTGTTCCAGTGAATCTTAAAATAGCAGTGAAATAACCCCAAAACAATATAAACACCCATCAGACCAGCATAATAGAAGCAGATAGTATTTCCACCCAGAAAGACCTTTCTGGTGAATTCCTGTCAGGCAGACTGATAAAGGGACAGTATCAAGGTCCCTGCAGTGTTTTACTTTGCTATTAGACATCAATGGAATCCAACAAAACAGCAGCAACAAGATCCAAGTCAGGCAAACTTGCCTCTTTTGCTGATGCTATGAATGGCTGGATCGTGGGAGAGCTGGGCCTGAATGCCAAGCTTCCCAGCGAGGACCGTGCTGCAGAACAAACAGGCTTTCTCTGTGCCCCCATTACTTTGTACTGCAGCAAAGGATTGTGGGAATTCCTTGTGTGAGCCATGACCATTAAAATAGAGATGTGAAATGCACCATAATCACATCATGAAGGAAAATTTAAGTGTCATATCTGCTCGTAGATATTCATAGATTTTTATGTTGGGCCGATATACACAAAAGCTTTCACAGCGATTTGACAAAAAAAAAAACAACAACATTAGCCTATTACTCTAAAGAATTTCAAACAACTTTATGTCTCAATTTGCCTGTGTACATAGCTAAATCCCTGATTGGTGTAGTAAGTGTTTAACAAGGGTTTGATGGATGTGATGATGTCATTATTCATATTTCTGAGCTTTGACTTGGCAGCATGTAAACTTCAAACTATGCTGCAGCCGTTGGAGAAGATTAAGGTGTGGCTCTATAAACCATAGCTGAGCGGTGAACCTGAAAGTATGTGACACGTCACACAAAGGGAGTGTTTGGGGCTTTGCTCTGATTTAGCCTGCTAGCACGCAACAAAGACAAATGCTAATGTGCTCCTTTAAAGGCTACTGAGAAGGCACAGTTAGCAGGAGCTCCCAGCTCTCTTTAGCATCCATTTGCCCTTAATTTGCCTTCCTAACTTTGAAGTCCGAAAAAAACGCGTTTTTCCCACATTATCTGACTGATAATTTAACGCCAGTGTGGCTGAGGGGAATATTTAAAAATGGCAAACATAACTGCTCATAGACTATGGTGTTTATTATCATGCTGGTTGGACGCTAAAGTTAAACTAGTTATTTTTAAACTTTTCCTATGCACACACAACTTGGAGACAATTCTTGGATATTTCTTAAATAAACATGGTGTTGTGAGTTTCAGGATTGTTTGAGAACAGGGGGTTGTTCCACAAAGCTGGCCACAAGTGCCAAATATCTTAAGTAGGCAACATACACACAACTTTTAGTTTATATACTCTGGGATGGTATTGCACAGTGTTGTGTATTGCCATCTACTATTTTTCCCCAACTCAAAGTGTGGATGATTTTTTTTTTGCTAACTAGTACTGGGTCCCACAAAGCTGGATCTCTTGCTTAGCTGGATAACTTGTCAGACTTAAGGTAATTTGGACTAAATGTAAATGAATAAAATCCATCTAGCTCAGACTACCTTAAATCAGACAAGTTATCAGACTAAGCAAGAAATCCTGCTTTGTAGAACACCCCCAGATCCATTAGTTAGTTTTTGTTTACAAATTTGCATAACCCAACAAGGAGTAAACAATTTTTTTTCTTTGTCATTCAAAAAATGAACCATTTGATATAATCATTGTATGCAAAATCCCTTATCTGTGGATTTGTGAATGGGAAATGGAGGTTTTGTTAATTATTCGAGACTTCCGTGATACAGCAGAATAGCTCAGGGGTTGGAGCCTGCCCTCCAGGACTGGGGATTTCAGTCTTACCCATGGCTCATTGTGTGTGCAGACTGTAAGTTCTGTGTTCTTACAGCAATTCTGGTTTCCTCTCACGGTCCAAAAACATGCACCTAAGTGAAGTGGTGTCACTTGCCCAATGTGTGTAATCCTGTATATCACCGGTCCTGTTCTGGAACGGACTGCAGACGCACTGTGCCCCTGTGCTCTACTTATGGAAGACGGACAGATGGATGTTTCTCATGTGACAATAGAATAAGTTAGCAAAACAAACAAAAAAAAAACATCCACACTTTGAGTTTGGAAAAATAGTAAATGGTAATACACAACACTAATAATACCATCCCTGAGTATATAGACTAAAGGCCCTGTGTATGACTGCCTATTTAAGCTATGTGGCACTTGTGAATCTTTAGGCATTATTCATGAATTTGTGATAGATAGCGTGGTATCGATACCTAGGAATCTATGGCTGCTGATGTAGGTGTTTGCACATTTTTTGTGAGGGCTTGATATACACCAGCATACTGTATATACCAGTCAAACATGTTTGCACACCACAGGTTTTTACCATTTATTTCACAAGCTGCTGATTTTTTACGACACACCCATCTAAAACTCCTCATGGCGACTCTGTTGTGAAAGGCGCTATATACAAAAATTGAAATTTAATTTAAATTATGCATTGGAAAGTTGAGTAAACAACTATACATGAAAATATAAGTAAAGCAGGCTTCCTTTATAACATGGAAGGAGTATGTAACAGTGCATGTCTGACATCCTGGCTGACTGTGTGGTGATAGTTTTATATATCTGTGCCTAACATGTTTAACATGGTAGAGGCCTGTAATGTACTTGTGTTTGTACTGGAACAGATTGCGAAGATAGATATCCTCATAGGACAAAGGATATCTATCTATCTATCTATCTATCTATCTATCTATCTATCTATCTATCTATCTATCTATCTATCTATCTATCTATCTAATCTATCTAAATCTAAACAATAGCACAGTCAAATTCTAGGTTGTCCTTCAACTTTAAATGCATTAGTTAATTGTTTCGTCAAATGAAAAAGAGCGACATGTAATATCCCTTGTAGAAAAAATGCCTCAAAATGTCTCTGCTGTTATAGCTGGTAAAGGAGGTTACTTTGATGAATCAAAGATATTACATTTTCTTGCTAATAAAGGTACTCAAATGGTGAATATATTATAAATGTATTTGTTAGTAAATGTTATTTTGAGTAAATGTATTTTAGTAAATATTAAGTGAGATACATGCAAATGATCTCATTGTATGCAAAAACTTTTGAATGGTAGTGTATGCTTAAAGGTATGCATATAGATTCAGATAGTATTACGGTATGTCTTATGTAATATGCTTTTGGAGTGTCTTCCTTTGAACACTGAGAAAATAAGCTACGTATGAAAAGGTGAGCAAATCAAATGAGTATGCACACTTACAACACGTGTCATAGCCTGCAGAATTGTAATTAACCCTCTGTGTGTATTCTGAGTTAAACCTGGGGCTATAAAATCAGAATTATGTAAACCACTGCTTAATCCTCCTGGTTTTAGCAGTGTGTATGTATAAAGTTCAAATAGCTATCAACTGCAGCTTTGTGAGCAAACAGGGAAGCTGTGGAGAGTGCTTATACAAGTGTCTGCTGTCACTCTCTTGACAAGCTATAAAACGCTTTTGTTCTCTGCATAACCACTAAGTAACTGTCCAGACGCTGTGGACTGTAAATGTTGGTTTTTCATATGAACGTTCCTCATAGGAATGAGGTTGACAGCTGTGCTTTTAGCTAATGGTTAGTGTCCGCTGTGGGAGCATAGCGTCCATTTCATGGACAAAGAAAGAATGCCTATTCCGGCCCCTATAAACACGCTCAGAGCTGTCCAGTCCAGTAAAGGCAATGTTAGACTGTTATTAGCTTTCAGCTGCTTATTAAAACAGAGGGATTTTCCCGTTCAGTCACTTACCTCATTTTATCTAAGTGAGGAGACATTCTTCCATGCTACAGAGGCAGATGACCGCAGTTTGTAAGGTACTCATTTTGGGTCTCATTTCTTCAGACTCCCTTCTCTCAGTTACCAAAACAAAACGTGTTTTTTCTTGCTAAAGTTATATATAGTTAGGTATATAGGGAGGGGAAGTGGTGACAGACATTCCGTACGATCTAGGATTTTTGACTTATGAGAAATCTTCAGAGGAATGAAAATCCATCGTCTGACTGAGATTGTACGCCATGGTTGATTACCTGACTCTTCTCTGATGTGGATTAGTTTTCATTTGCTTTTTGCACGCTCACAGAGAAATCTGATTGCCCCGGAAAGGCTGCGCCCATCTTCAGTGTGAAGCTGGCTACTTTTGACCAGCAATCACATTTGCTTAATTAATGGGGTCACACCCTCTATTGTAGCTGGGACACGATTGCAGCCCTGTGACGGCTTCCTATCCCAGAGGCGAAGGTCAAGCCGGTGTGGCTTGCACTGCCGTCGTGGGCTGAAAAACAGCCCTCAACCTCTCTTCTTATCTGCACTTGACACACAGGCTGTCTTGCCTCTTCTCTCTTATCTGCTTTCTAGATGTGTGAAATGTGCAATGTTTATATATTCTGACCCGGGAAATCTCTTAGCTTATCTTTGTTCGTTCAACATACTGTCTGCTTATGATATAACCTCAGAAATATAAGTTTTCATATATCAGTATATAAGGCCTGCTCTGCTTTTCCTCCACGAAGGCCACCTTCCTGCCTTCTTCTTACCAGAGGAGCCCTATAAGTTTACATAAGTATGATGTTGCAGTGAAGGTGAATTCCCCACACCTTTACTTTATGTTTAAAATAAGTGGCCCTCTGCCAAACCCTTCCCCTATGTGTTTAATTTGACTTACTCTAGCCATATTTGTAAAGTAGGGTTTCCGTTAACCTTTCCACCAGATGTGTCCATACCGCATGGATAAAGTATCTTCTCCTACAAGCGTTTAGAATAGCTGTCACCTCCATGGTGTCTTTGCTGGACATTAAAAATTTTCCCGCCCCGTGTTTATAGGTCATGTTTAAAGTAGCTCTCACGCTGACATTTATGGTGTCGGTCCACCCAACAGAGCGTGTGCTACGCATGTTAAATCAGCCTAATCCAACGTAGATGCTCTCCCTTCTGATCTCCAGGGTGGAAGACCTTTCGGTGGAAAAAACAGCTCGCTTTCTAGGTCAGCTGTTCTGCCTCTACAGGTTAACATTAACGTTATGATTCTTTTCTCTAGGCGGAGAACAAAATATATCTGAAAGAATATTTGTTATATAATAGCGGGAAATTAATGCAGAGGAGAGGCACGAAAAGAATGCTGGATCTAATGAGGCATGTTTTTGTGATATATCACAGCCTGCTGTTGGTGGAGCAGTTTTTGACTGATGTGCTGCTGATGCACCTTTGGGATGTAAGAAGCACCAAGCTCCACCAAGTTCTGATGGGCGTTGGCTCTCTGTTGCCATATTCATATCAGCTGGATAATGGATATTGCCAGGGATCCTTTTTTATATTAAAAAATATGGGAGTCTTGAGAACGCCTGGGGAGTCTCGGGTTGCCCATGGCTGTGTTGAGTAGGACATGTTTCCCCCGCCCAGGTTGGGGGCTGGACTCCCTGTCCACCTGCAGTCAGGAATTAGCGAAGGCTGAGCCTATGTGCTTGTTGAAAAGCAAAGGGCCACACATCAGGCCTAAGCATCCTCACCCCCTAAACCCCCAGGACTCTCCCAGGCCTGACCAGGAAAGCTGGGCCTCCCTGCCTCCCTGCAGCACCCTCTGTTTGACCATCAGGAGATCAGCCTGAAAGGAGCCTCTCTTCAGAAGCTTAGCTGAGATCTTTCTCATCCATATTCAAGCAGCCCTTAATGCAACACACAATGAAATATAAATCCCAAGCTTCGTTTAATTAAACACCAACTTGCCTCTGCGACATGGATGTCAGCACTGGATTACCGTGGGCCTAACCTCATTGTAGATGCCTTCATGATGTCACCCAGCAATACATATGAGGGCATCTGCTTCGTTGTTTCTCCTTCAGAAGATCAAACATTGGCTAAAAGAGAGATTTTTTTTGGCATTCCTATTTTCACCAAGTAATATCATGTCTGTTATAGAGGAGGTTTTCTTACTTTCAAAGCCGTCCTGAGCAAACATTTACCCACAATCCTCTGGGTCCATGTGCAAGACTCTCCCAGGGAAGGGTCTACATTACATGGCCAGGGAGGACATGCGAGAAGCACCGTCATTCATCACTCAGCCACTGGCTGCACGAAAACAAACAGCCACCAGAGACCTGCTCTCTTCCTAATTGTGACAGATGACCTCCAATCCACTCTCAATGGCTCCTTCATTCATCTTGCGGCCGAAAAACAGTCAAACAACAAATAAGGACCCTAAGCTATTATTAGCCTGACGAAATTCCTGTAAGATCAGGGTTTTGGTAGACAAAGACTTTTGTGTGTATAGGCAACAATCATTCATATTTAACAGACATTTGTTTTCAGAGCAGCATACTTACAATCCAGCAACAGGACACCTCATGTGACCTGAAATGAAACCCCATTATGCTGGAATTCCTCATTTATTGTTTTCATCTATGAATATTCCTGCACATTAATTAGGCCAGCTGTGGCAGCGCCGTATCACTTACAGGCTGTCTTTGCATGTCTTAGTGACCCAGACTATAGCACACCCACAGCAACAGACTTGCAGGCACCAGTGGTAAGGCATCGTGGGATTTTGTACTCCCAGGTGGAACGCATTACTGGGCCTGAGCTGGGGAGAGCGGCGAATGGTTTGCAGTCGGCTCTGATATCTGCTCTAAGGCCCCAGGTTCCGGTTATTTCCCGCACTGGCTGTTCTGTACATGGTACGCCTGAGGTATCAGATTGACCTACAGCCGCGAGTTCAGCTAAGGGCACCAGCCTTGCATTTTTTTTTTTTATTGTATTTTTTTGTTGTTTTGTTAGCTTGATAGTTCAGTGCTGGCTGGTTGTGGTGCGGCTGAGAACCTTGAATACTGTGGCATGCCGGGCCTCTTCGCATTAGCAAAGGAGCATTAGAAGATGACTGAAGGCTTTGCCCCCTCAAGGGCTCCCAGCGTGGGGCTGCTGACCAACAATGGGAACCAGCCAGTAGTGGGGAGGAGGCAGCTCTTACTGCGGAGGAGTCAGTGTGGAGTCACCCCAGACAGGGGAGCAAGGGACCCTCTGCACATCTGCTAAATATATATTTTTTTTTACTTTTACTTGAATCTGTCACTGTTTACATTACAGACTTCTTGTCTACTTTCCGTGAAACTCTTATTTGCAGATTGAGGTGCACCATTGCCAAATGGACAGGTATTCTTTCGTAGCCTTTTCTGACTTCTCATTCAAGAAAGTCATTTCTTTAAGGTGGGGGAGGGGGGGGGGCAGAGAATTTACTGGTCTGCCTCCTATTCAGCCCAGCTTCTACTTGTAAGTAAGCAGTTAATTGCCAAGGCGTTTTGCATTTCAATTTTAATTTTACTTTTAAATTATTAGATTACTTCCACTAACCTCCTAACCTTCCTGGGATTATTCAAGTGCCAAATGTATGGGAGTGCACTCCTTTCCTCTATTACCATTTTTAGCTTTGACAGAATCTCTCCCCAGTTATGAATTGCAGATAATTTGATTTCAGAATGCTTCTGGAATATTTATGTTCCACAGAATCTGAGGCTAACGCCCATAACCATTTAGATAAGGAATACATTTATACCTGAGTCAAGGCAGTATTTCATCTTTCTTTTCTCATAAAAGCACTTTTTGAAAAAGTAACGACAAACCAGAGCAGTAACTTATGGTCGACTTCTCCGAAACTCATTATATGCTGCCAGAAAAACCTTTAATAAATCAAATACACAAATAGAATTACAGTCTGTACAGTACAGCTCACATTTTTTTGAGAACTTTATTATTATTATTATTGTTTGTCCTTTCTACAATTCTACTGTAACCTGCATTATTCTGTTTATATTATGTTCTGGGTCAGTTGTGTTATATTTCACTCTGTTTCCTTTGTTTTGAAGTTGGGATTTGTATGTTTGAGGATTGAATTTTTCAGTGGTATCGGTTGAGGGATGACAAAGTTTTTTTTCCCTCTTTTTATGGGATTCTTTTCCGTTTATCTTGGAAAGTATCTGGCAGGAAAATACACAGGTTCTGTGCGTTTTGTTAAAAGGGCACAAAAAGTCAATAATAATGTCTATGAATATTTGAATATAATAGATTGGCGAAGAATAAATGAAATTAGCTTAAAAATGTTAGCATTATACTGTTTTGGAAATTATACAGCAAGGCTGCTTATTTAGTTGGCACAGACATCAGACTTGTTTAATGTATTGCACTGTGTCTGTTTCCACTGAAACAAAACCAGCGCAGCTGTCGTTATACGAAGCATTCTCTCTCTTGGCAGAGATGTCTCGAGTTTTCTTCTCCTCTCTCACAATTTCTCCTGTCACCCTGTCTTCCAGTGGGTCGAACAGCACATTGTGATTGATCTGGGAGATCCGTCAGGTTTCGAATGTGACATGGAGATACGGAGCCCTTGGGACAGAGAGGGGAGGCTCTCCACGCAGACAGTAGGCCCATGCTCGGGGGTGGGATAGATCGGTGGGTTAGGGGGTGACCCGGCATTGTCCAGGATGGCACTGACACCGACTCCGACTCCAACTCCCCCTTCCACGCCTCATTGTGCAGGAATGACACCCCCCCAGGGATCGGTCTGCCTGACACCCAACACCAGACCATGGCACCTGCCTTACATCCCCTCGGATCAAAACAGCGTGGCGTTGAGTTTCTGCTCCTCCCGTGACTGGAAGGTGCGGGTTAGCCCTCCAAGGGCCCCCACAGCATGACCCGGGGGCCGCTATCTCTGACCTGTGAATGCGTGCATTGGTGATTGGACATTGTTCATTTCTTGCATTGTTCATTTTTTGCAAAGACCCCAGAAGTTCAACTGCAAACAGGAACAAACGGAAGACAGACAAGCACGGGACATCGACCCTCTGCAGGCAGACGGGTGCATGAATATCGGTATGAGCAGGTCTTGTGCGTTAAAACAGGCATGGACAGGCATGAAAGTCAAACACACATAAAAATGGCCTATGTAATCAGCATGGGCCTCATTCTCCTCCGATGGTCACACAGTATCCATTGTTTAAGGACTGTATTCTTTATGGTAGCAATTTTCAGATGATCTATAATGGGATCAATATTGACAATGTGGACAAAATAATCCATATAGGCCGAATGGTTTCGAAAGGATCAACTGTATGGTATGAATGAATAATAATGCACCTTTTTAATGAATGGAGTAAAAACAGAATTGTATTAATATACTGCACCTCACTGCCAATGTTAGAGCAGTATTTTGTATACCAGGGGTAGGCAGTCCTGATCCCGGAGCTCTGGTATCCAGCAGGTTTTCTATCCTACTTGGTTCCCAATGAGTCACAACTGATCTCAGGCAGATAGTAACTCATCAGGTAGGACAGAAAACCTGCTGGATAATCCAGGATCAGGGCTGCCAACCACTGCTGTAGACACTGGAAAGTAAGTGCAGAAAGAAAGATTTTCCTTGTTTCAGTAAATACCATATTAACACTGGTTATGCTCATGTGAGATGGATTAATGACCTCAATGAAAATTCATTTCAGACCGAAGTAGTACAACTATGCAAATAAAGTTTTTGCAACTTACATTCCAAAAGTTTGAGTTAGAACCTCATCTTCAGCAGAGTCAGCATGAAAAATAACAGAATTTTCAGTAACACTTTTCTAAAGGCCATGTTTAGGTAATTTATAAACACATTCATAACAATTGATAATTCATTCATAAAGTATTATAAACATGGCTATAAATATTTTAATGGTCAATGCAAGCGTTAAGGATGCTTTGTACTGCATTATAAAAGTATCTATAGTGCATTATAGATGAAACCTTCATAAGGCAGTCATAATGCATAATAAACATGGCTGCAATGTGTTATGCCTTTTTATAAATATTTATAGTCATGTTTATAATACTTTATGAATGCATTATTAATTGTATGAATGTGAATATAAATTACCAAAACATGGCCTTACGTAAAGTGTTGCCAAATTTTTGCATTTGTGGATTGAAAATAAAGGACCATGGACCACAGCAAAGAAGCGGTAAGGATGTGTTGATTGGCAGCTGAGTGACGCCATGTAAAGTTGTCTGGAAGAGTCGGTCTTGCAGGCCTTGCAGCCTTTCCTGACTGCAGAAGCACATCTACTGCTGTGCGTGAACAAAAAGGCCTGTATGTCACAGATCCAAAGGAAACATACTAAAACATAAATTAAATGGCTTGATGGAGTTCATTCAGAGCCAGAAGTACTGGTAAGCTCATTCTTAGGCTTCGGAATTCTATTAGGGCGCTTCAAACCTGCATTTAATAGTTTGCTTGCTTAGTTTCATCTTAGGATTTATTTTTCAGCAAAGCCGTTGAGGTCACGCTTAGAAGCGGCTTGGGAATGGAGCACCGCTACTTCAGCTGGGTTCGCAGTGCCTGTGTGGTCCTCCTTGTACCTGCAGGGAAGTGTGTGTGTATGGGGGGGGCAGGCCTTCTGGATGCCTTAGACACTGGGTTTGAATGGAGGGCAAAAGCTAGCAGCAAGTTTGCACTGGGGGTCTTTAAACACAGGCACAAATGGTCATTCATCCTCTGAACTCCTACATCCACCCACTCCTCCTCCATCGATTAAAGTGCTGCCTGTCTGCGTGTCAAGCGTCCGGCACCCATGAAGGCATTATAGTACCTTCAGAGGCCAGGGTGGTTGAGCACACAGGCCCAGCTGCCAGAGGGCGACCATGGCCTGATCCCTGTCACTCAGCATTGCTGTGAGCCAGGTCACTCGGCGGAGGAAATGTGCAAACAGGAGGATGTGTGCTTTGTGATGGAGATGTGCAGACTGACCGTCCCTCTTTATTTTTACTGACTGGTGTTTGTGTTGACAGCTCCGGGCATGTTTAGTGAGCAGGGCTTAGTTAATGTCCGCAAATTGTGTGGGACAGGCACAAGGCATTGTGGGTAATAAACAGCATATTTCAGCAAAAGGGAACAACGTGTTCTTTATGTGCATATACACCGATGGGCCAAAACATTCTGCCCACCCCTGTGTGAAGCAAATAATGTTCACTGTTTCATAAAAATAATGTCAACTCTGTCCATGTCAAGTTCTGGGATATATTAGATGGTAAGCTAATATTCGGTACTCATAGTCGACATGGTGAATGCAGAAGAAATAGGCATGGATAAACATCTGATATACATCTGAAGGACTTTGACAAGGGCCCGATCTGACCCAAATCTGACCCGAAACTGCAAGGTTCGTGGGATGCTGACGGTCAGCCATGGTCAGTACTTACTGAGAGTGATCTGAGGAGGAAAAACCACGAACCACCGAACAGGATTTTGGGCAGCCAAGACCCATCAACGCGGGATGTGAATGTAGGTTTTCCCATTTGGTACAAACCAACAAAAGGGCTACTCTGGCGCAAATTGCACATGGAGCCTGTCTCCAACTCCAGCACGACAGCCTCATGACTCCTCCCAGCTGACCCCATTTAAGCTTTAACAAGGTTATCTGTCCTCTGAGGATCAGCTGGCTTTCATTACATGACGTACGTGCAGGTACAGCACTGGTGATCAATAACCATGCTAATGTGACAGGTTCACCAAAGTATCCCCCTGTCCCATAGCTTTGTTATTCTATTGGATGATTGTTTGTGAGGCCAAGCCTTAATCAAAACGATCTCCAGTCGTCACAGATTGTCGTGATTAGATTCCTTTATATATATTAGATTGTCTCAGATTGTCGTGAATAGATTCCTTTATATATAGTAGATTCCAATAGGAGCACCTTTGTCTCATGGTCAAACCTAATATAAACAAATCAGGAATTTTTATAGGCTGGAACGCACATGTTGATAGTGTTTCTACTCTTTCTCATGAACGATGAAAAAACTGCAAGTAGAACTGTAACTGTAAGTGGAATTCCCAGGAAGAAACAGCAGCTTAATTCGGTGCTGCATGTGTGAAAACCTCGGTGCTTCTGCTATTGACTCTGGTGCTGCTGTCAGCTTTTGATTCTATTCTACCATCATGAGACTGGACTTCCACAAAACCCAAGACTGTTATGATGTGTCTGATTAATGGAAAATGGTGTGTGACTGTTTTCACCCGCTGATACGAATGAGCCTGATGGAGGAGATCACAGAGCTTGTGAGGTCCAAGCCGGAACCATGGTGGAGCTACCAGCAGGGAGGAGGGGTCCCGTGTCACCCTGCCCGGCCAGCCGCCTGGGTACCTGCCTCAATGGGCCGCCAGCCTCGCTCCACGCTACCGAAGCCAGTGGTGAAATTGCAACGCTGCGCATGCTTGGCTGTTTGTTTTGGCGGCTTTGCTGTTTTTCTTCCTGTAATTCCTTTATCGTCCTGATGCCAAGCAGAAGCACACTGAAGCATTTGGATTTCATTTCCTTGCGGCGGGGAGCGTGCAGACAGAGGGCTGGGGATCGGCCCCCACTCAATCTCGTTAAGTGCATTAATTGCGTACAAAGTTCCTCCCAAACGTTTCAGCACTGGAATGGCCTTTATGTTTCAGCCTTAAATCCACTCCAAATGAAAACACTTAAGTGATGTCTTTAGCCCCATTTAACTGGAGTCTTTTTTCAATTATTTTAATTTTGATTAAAACGAACTAATTTAGTGCGCCAAGCCCGGGCTCAAACCAGCAACCTTCTGACGACAAGCACAGAGACTCAGCCCACCGATTCACAATCTGTCGAAGGATCAGAACTTAGAGTATAAAAAGAAGAAAGAGTCAGAAGCAGGGTGCCCTGGGTCCTGTACTACGAAGCGGGGTTACTGACTTATCGGGGTAACTTGGCGGATTTAAGGTAGTCTGGGCAAAATGTAAGTGAACGAATACAAAGTCCTTTTAAACTGTGGTACCTTAAATCCGACAAGTTACCCCGATAAGCCAGTAACCCCGCTTCGTAGTACAGGCCACTGGTCGGATGAGATGATGGTTCCCCAAGGAACGCCCAGAGACACTGAAAAAACCCAGACAGCACAGAGGCAAATAAATCCCACCTCTCTGTGAACTGCTAAACAGTGACATCGAGAGATTAGCTCCAAACAAAGGATCAGCGTTACACCAAGGGACTCCCGCTTCACAGAAAACACACATTCATCCCAATGGGATTGTCCCAGACGGAAAACCTGTCGCTGTAATGCAGGGCTTTGCTCCTGTTCCCTGGCTGCTTGGCTGTGCTATTCTCTTGCCAGAGTCTCCTCTGGGGTCACAGGTTGACTTCATCTGGTTACACCAGCAACTGGGGTTACCAGTGCAGCTTACACCAAATGAGCAAACAGCGTCTAGTCAAAACAGTCTCAGTGAGAGTCAGCGGGGAAAAAGAGACCTCAATCATACGGGGGTGCAAATTTTTAATTCGTGCACAATATATAACAGTGGCCTGTACTTGTGTTGGGCTGTCAGATTCCCCTTTAAGATCCAGAGACACTGACATCCCACTTACATCATAGGTCATGTCAGAAAAAGTACCTTGAATGGGAGTCACAACTTTATTAACACAGAGAGGCTCTCATACAGAGGGAATAAGCCTGGAAAATCACTACTGAACATGCTGAAAGAATGCGTTACATTGTACTGAGTTATTAACCTTGGCTCTCTAAGGACGTGGCCCAAATGTAGCTAGATTTATTTTCATCTACTCGATTCCTTTTTGTTTATTTTTATAACTATTTTATTTCTTCACCAACTGACTGAATATTTGTTGTTTTAGTCATTCCAAAGAAACTGGAACCCTGAATGATGTTTAGATGTTTTGAGACTCCTGCGTAACAGGCACAGGTGTCGTGGTTGGTTGGGTATGCATTTTGTTGGTGTGGCTTGGAAACCTACGAAAACTAACTAATAAAATACACGGGCATGTTTTAAGGTATAGCATACTGGACAGTGAGCAACCATTTCTGTGTATCAGCTGAATATAAAACTTTAACTGTGTGTCACACTAACTGTGCGTGATTAAAATAACAATAAAGACCTACTTTACTTGACTTGACTGTGTTTCATTTTTCCTGTATTTGCACATTGTGTTAACTGTTGTCGTATCACCCTGGAACCTGCAGTGACCAGAGCTGATGTTCCATGCATACACGCCTCCATAGGAGAATCTGGAACTGTTTCATTCGCTCTGCTGAAGCTGGTCATTCAGCAAGATCAAAGACTATGTGACTGTTGTTGGCTGAAGAAATAAAGGCTATGTAAATTAATTAAGCCTACATATGAGAATAATGAAAAACATTCAAACATTCCTACTGCATGTTTATTACATTTAACCCCAGAGTTTTTCATTTTATCCTACTGTTTTATGAAAATTCTTCTGCTCATATAGTATAGTATTTTTGCATGATACAAATGTTTATTAGCATATTATGTAATTCATCTGTCAACCTATCAGCCTCCAAATCCAGTTGACAGTTTCCAGACAACCGGCTGATTAACTGCACCTACTTATCATTACTATATATCTTCAATATCGTCATTGTCTTTTGCCATATTGTGAGGTATGGCAAGTTTCTCCATATTGACCATTCTTCCCATTATGATTTCTGACTATTTTTGACTTCCTCTGTGGTTATGATTTCCTGCCAATGTTCTCTGACTTCAATTTACACTTAGCAATTTGGATTTGGTTTTCTCTCTGTTCCTGTTATGACTTCTGCCAGTTTTTCTGGTTTCGATTCTTGGGTTGTGCTTTGACTGGACATGGATCCAGCACATGGTTCCAGACCCCATTCATCACAATGTAAATACTTAAACTTTTAAGGCTACCATTATCCAGTTGAACTGTGCCTTTTATCAGTTAAAATTATAAAATGCTGCTTTTACACTGTTTTACCGCAGTAACAAAACCAATTAAAGATAAAAAATGATAAAATATACCCACTGGTTAACAATCTAATTGGCAGTTCTTTCAGGTTGATTTTAGCAAGAAAAATAGTTACAGTTGTCAACTCTTGCAGGATTTACTCCACCGTTTCTACCTACGCTGCTTGGGAGAACATCCTGTCACCTTGCTCAGGATAACAGGTTGGATGGATGGATGGATGGATGGAAGGATGGATGAAATACTTACAAATATGCTCATTGTATGAAATAGTACTTCTCTTACCCCAAAATCCACACATGCAGTGTAACTGTAGAAGCTGCAAATTCATTAACAGCTAAGTGCTTCACTATCATACTTGAAATGACTAATGAGGCAATTTGGAATTGCATCAAATATCACAACAAAGAGACTTTTAAACATGTCCTTAAGGAATCCAGGGCACCCCATATCTGCACCACCAGCAAAGCCCATGCAAAGAGCAAAGCACTCACTGGACTTTTTATTAGCTAAGTCACACGTGACAGTGCTGGAAGAAGATAAGAGGAGCATAGGAGTTATGAAGCAGGGGATAGAATTTATGGGAGTTAAGGAATGGATGTGGTGGATAAAATTTATGGGAGTTACGGAACGGATATGGTGAATAGAATTTATGGGAGTTATGGAATGGATGCAGCAGATAGAATTTATGGGAGTTACAGAATGGATGTGGTGCATAGAATTTATGAGAATGATGGAATGGATGTGGTGCATAGAATTTGTGGGAGTTACGGAAGAGATGTGGTGCATACAATTTATGGGAGTTACGGGATGGATGTGGTGGACAACTAAGCACCTACTATATCCAAATTTTCACGGTATGCAAAGTTTAAAATATGTGTAACTTTCACAAATTTGTTATTTGTGAAAAAAACAAGTTCCAAAATATTCCAAAAATAAAATTCCATCTGTATATTCACCAAGGTACCATATCAGGTGCTAAATTGGGTTCCTGCTGAATCCACTTGTTGTTCTCTTCTCTTTGGCTTTGGGTCTGACTGACTGGCCAAAAGCACCGTGTTCCCACGTTGATGCCAAGCTCTCTGGCCGCCTGACTTTGTTTCATAAGCTGCAGCCTGGCTCATGCAGTCAGATCTCGCAATGTGGCTACTGCAGGCTGCTCGGTGCCTGTGGTTAGGAACAAGCACTAAGAATTCCGGTCTTCTTCGTGGCACATTCATCTAGACGGTGGTTGGTTTATTAGGAAAGGAACTATACTTGTAATGAAAAGGTTTCCGTGAGAAATCTTGCCTGCTGAGAGATTCATGAGCGAGTTGCTTGCTTAAGTAAATAGGTATCTCAATAAATCTAATGTAACACACTATGCATGGTTAATACCATCTCCTTAATATCATCTCCTGGGTGAGTAAATAGTCTGAAATGCTGGCAGCTGTTCATTGGAAACAGTGGGAAGGATTTATCCTTTGAACATTTGGTAAATAAGGGAAGTTATTAGTAAAGGCTTCTAAGAAATGAATCACAATTTTTTCCATATTTATTGTCGTGTTCCTCAGGTTTTTTATTAGAAAAACCTCTCTGCTGTGGGTTGCTTTTTTTATCATAGAGCTCAGGGGCTGCTGAATGATTGGGCAAATGTTTGTTTCCGAATGTAACGGTGGTGTGTCAGCCCTACTTTAATCCACACTGTCCCGCTGATGAGAATTGACAAGCAGTCTGCTTGTGGTATGTTAGTTGTGTGTAGTTGGATATGAGGGGTAGAGGTTCAGGAACAAACCTTTGATAAAACATGCAGAGAATAAAGATGATAAGAAGCGTGTGGTGTTATTGCCTTGCGTTTTCTATCATGGATTTTATACCTTTGGATTTGTTTCTGCTTCTGCAGTAAAACTATTGTTGTGAACAGTCTGGTCTGATTGATGACCAAAAAGCAAAAAGCACTCTTTTATTAGACATGATGGGTGACGCTGGCGTGGAAGCCATGTAGGGCTCAGTGGGCTAAATATCTCTGCTTGTGATTGGAGGATCATCAAGCCCTGGCTCTGGTCTTGGCAGAACAGTCACATATTCATGGGCCTTTCAGCGAGGCCCTTAAACCCCCTAGCTCCAGGGGTGGTGCATGTTAACTGACCCTGTGCAAACCCACCCCCCAGCTATCAAGAGCAAGACTGGGTAGGTGAAAAGAAGAATGCCAATATAAAGGTACTGGTGCAAATGGCAAGATGCAAGGATTATCACTGTCCAGAGCAACATTCAGCAGAAATTTCCCTTCCGGGACTAGGTGTATCAGGCATATAAAGTTGTCGTCCACTGAAATTCCAGTCGCAAGCTTAGAACATCTATTATAGAGGCCTGTATGACAGTAGGGGCACCCAGTGTTCTACTTCCTGTTCCTGCCTGGTGGTTAACAGCTCTCCCTCAGTCATCTGTCATTCCCCCTCAGAGCGAATAACACGGCAGTATCAAGGTCCTGCCATTCATAATTGTCTCCTAGGCCTCCAGGGTTCACTGGGAGCCCCACCTAAAAGCGCTGACAGATCCTGCACACCCACAGCCTCATTCATCATCTCACACCCAGTGCCCGGTGTGCAGGAACTCGATACGCCTGGAGACGTGCAGGCCAACAGCAACACGCCGCCCGTGCTGGGGGCATGACATCATTCACATGGGGCTTTTCCGATCAGAGATGATGTAAGTTGTTTTTAGACAAAAATGGTCACGTATTTCAGAGGATTCTGGGTGGATGGATAAAAAGATGTAATGCAATGTTATGCAACTTCAAATTCGTTCCTTTAGCATATACCATTTTTGTTGTGGACAGAGGAGAGTCCATTTCAGTGACTCTGCCCCTGTGAGTCCCTAAGACCTGAGGATAAATGATATTAGATCCCTGCACATTTTACACAAATGTAGGCTCCACTGGCTGCCCTGGACTTGTGGTTTGCAGTTGTACAAAAAAAAGTGGAGCTCTTATAAACCCATATGTGTTTATCTCAGACAATCCCACAAAAAGCCCAGCTGTGGATATTTACTGCCTGGAACATATGGTGATTTATACAGGGAATGTACTGTATATCCTAACTGCGCCCTTGTGCAAAAGTTAGTCAAGATGTTCTTGGTATAGCGGTCGTCACCCCTGTGGTCCCTGAGCAACTTGGGTCGATAAACTCTGGTCTCCTTACGTGGATTTCTGCATTTCTTGAATATATTTTCTGTTGGCATGTTCCCTTGCAATGTTAATGCTTAACTTGCAAAAAATTCTGTAAACTCTCTTGTATTCTGTATGTATTCAGCTTTTTTCTTGAAGACAGGCCTTCAGAAAGTGCAAACGAAATTCCGGTACTCCATCCTGCATTAATACTGAAAGTAATTCAAAGGAAGCCTTTGGTAGTTCAGATTGTACATAGATGAATTGGAGTAACCTTTCAGTCACTCTTTAAGAGGCTTTTTTGGATCCCCTTTTGATGCTCAGTGTTAGGGGGACGGTTTCCATGACAGCCTCGTAGACAAGCAGCCAAGAAAGGTATCACCATTCAGAAGCCTGCCTTCAACACACTGGGCTATGGGTAGGATTAAGGTTAGGGTCCACTGGCGAGCATGATATCAACAAACAACTCCATAGTAAATAGCTTTTCTTGAATTGTAACAAAACACTTATCCCAAGAAAGAAGCAACATTCAAAAAGTCAATAGAGGTTTATATTGCCTTAACCTTGGCAATATTCTGTTTAGCTTTTAGCGTATCTCTATATGTTTTTTGAAAACCACAAATGGAAAAATAAGTATAAGAAATAAACTTAAGCTGTAATTTAATAAAAACAACATATCCAAATCTGAGTCAAAACATTATGTCAACCCCATGTGAAGTGAAAAATGTTAACTATCTTGTAAAAATGGTGCATGTCAAGGTCTGGGATGTATTAGATGGAAAGCTAGCGTTCACTTCTCGAAGTCAACATGTTGAATGCAGAAGACGTGGGCAGGGATAAATATCTGAGCGACTCTGACAAGGGCTAAATCATTATGGTCAGACGACTGGGTCAGAGTATCACTGAAACGGCAAGGCTTGTGGGGTGGTCACGGTCAGCCAGGGTGAGTACTTACTGAGAGTGGAGGAAGGAAAAAACCTCAATCCAGCAAAATATATATATATATATATACACACCGTACATCATATGAAAAATATAGCGATAAATTACCACAATATTTAATGGTGGGATAGAAACCTTCATTAAAAAACAGTGAAAGACCGGACAATCAGGGGAATATTTTTAATGCAGAATCCTTAATGTAGACTATGCTGCAGGGAATGCATAATAAAACCAGCTGTTGCTCATATATCTCCATGATGCATGATGCTATGATCCCATATGGTGTTCTTGATGTTATCGGCTATAGTTGCATTCATTTACTTCATGCCTGCCGTTTATGATATGATCAATGACTGTATATCTTTATGATTAAAACACTTTTAATATGAGTTAGTGAAGTTATTCATGGCATTTGTGTTACAAATCTTGTGCCACTGAATCTGAAGCATTAATCACCATCACCCTTGCTTAGATATATGAAACTATGTGTTCAGTAGATTCTGTTCTTGGGGATGGGTACCCATTGTGGTTATGAGAGATGGATGGACTACCAAAAATGCCTCCCATCTGAACACCGTTCTGCATACCTGTTATTTGTTCAGCACTAACACTGACCTAACTGCACCTGTAGGGAGCGTAGGTCCTCACGGCCTTACTGAAGTGAAACCATACTTCGTTATAATGTTCAGAGGGGGCAGCAGACCCTTATCACGGCATTCAGGAGAGCCAGTTTGACTGCTTCGGCCAGTAAGCGTTCGTTAAACAGCTCAGTGGGGGGAAACTGACGTCTCTCTTATAGGCTGCCCGTCAATGTTGTCAATAGACATAGACTGACTGTCTCTGCAATAGGCCCTCATCTCAGCAGTCAATGGGCGTAGACTGGCTGTCTCTCCTAACATACCTTTGTTATAGTAGCTCAATAGCAGCCTCCCTGCCATTGGCTTATGACTCAAGAGCATTTGCCCAAGCACTTTTTCAAGGAATAAAAGGAATGTAAATCAGATATCGGAAGTTTAAAGGCCTTTAAATCACAGACATTCTCAGAATAGTTGAGTGAAGGCTATTTAATATTAATAACCTATTCACTGACATTGGTATCTGCACAGGTTATGGATTTTGCAAGAATTTGTCAGTGTGCACTCACAATGACAATTTAAAGCTACATTACTTTAAAATACTCTGAGTAGGGGGATCAGTGGGTAATACTGTCGCTTTTATGCCATCTGAGCTGTAGGTTCCATTAGTCTGAATGTTCTCCTGGAGTCTCTCTGGGTTTATTCTGATTTCTTCTCACAGTATAAAATATAGAGGTAACAAAAAAGTTTTGAAGTACGTATAATTACTAGTCAAAAAAAATTTGAATTTCAATGCATGTTAAAATTGATCCAAATCTCTTTCACTCAGAGCTGATCTGAATCACATTCAGTCGGAGCTAATCTGAATCGTATCCAGTCAGTGCTGATCTGAATCATATCCACTCAGGGCTGATCTGAATCGCATTCAGTCGGAGCTAATCTGAATCGTATCCAGTCAGTGCTGATCTGAATCATATCCACTCAGAGCTGATCTGAATCGTATCCAGTCAGTGCTGATCTGAATCATATCCAGTCAGAGCTGATCTGAATTGTATCCAGTCAGAGCTGATCTGAATCGTATGCAGTTAGAGCTGATCTGAATTGTATGCAGTTAGAGCTGAGTCAAATCTTATCATTTGAATCCATCACCATATGAAATACTTGCTCAGTCAAAGTGTATAGAATGGATGCATGATAAATCTTGTCTTTTTGGAATCAAAATACAATACCTGTGGTAGAAAAATTATAAATCAGCCTCTCTGATAATAAGACTCTGGACCTCTCAGTTGATGAGTAAAGTAATCTCTTTTATTTGGGTGATCCAAACTAATTTATTAAGCTATAACTCTTTGTGCACCAGTTGGGGCAGCTTCGAGTCTCTTCCAGAAGGTGGTCTCCCCCCCTGCTCTGCTGTCAGTCTCTTCAAGGTCCGAGCTGTGGAACTAACTGCAGGCAGCTATTACGAAGTGAGGTCACACAGTATTCAAAACAATGTCTTCTTACTTAAGGCCTAAGACATAACAGACCCGATATGCCTCCCCTCCTCGGCCTACCAATGTCCAATTTTCCTTCCACAATGTGTATTGTGTTATTTAAGAGGGAGTCAGGAGAGATACATGCCACCAGTATAGAACATACGGTTAGATAATTCGGTATGGCTAAATTGCCCATTGTGTGTGTGTGAGTGTATACCCCGCAATGGTCTGGCAGTCGTCTGCGTTTATTTGATTAAAAAAAAAAAAAAAAACACAGAACCCCACTGGCAGAAAACTTACATAGAAAATTATCATAAATTGTTGTGGACAAAAATGGAGCATCTGCAATGAGCTCCAGGGAATTGGGACAATCAGAAAAATCATTTCAGTTCTGTTTTGTCTACGTGACATCTCATAAAAAAAGATAAATTAGGCTCCTTGTGGTCTGTGTTCTTTGAAAGTTTATTGGAAAATTTTTCTACATGCGATCCAGGAAAGACCAAAAGTAACGCTCTTCTTTGTTGTATTTTTTACCATGAAGAGACGATTAAATGAAAAGCCCTTAAAATGTGAGAGGGTTACACCAATCAGGACGGCACATTGGAGGATGTGACATGGAGTCGGTGGTTATTAAAGCTGATGTTTCTCTTTTCAGGGGAAAATCCAAAGACAGCCATTCTGCAAGAAGAGGAAGACCCAGGGTCCTGAGAAAACACGAGATGGCCCAGGAGGAGGAGAAACTTCAGGACCTGGGCCAGATTACAGAGGGTAGAGAGTAGAAGGAACAAAGGAGATGCAGACTGAAGCGAGACAATGCCGCTTACCTGACCCTGCCCTCAGTCTGCCTGGCCACACCCTCGAGGCTGGACGGTGTAATTAAAGCCAAGGTTGTTTATACAGTATAAGGCTGTATGGCAATGTGTAAACAGCAATACCTACTAACATCAAGATGCTTGCACTGATTAGTGAAATTCTTCAATTCATATTTTATTAATTCATCACAGGCTCATGTTACGGGATATTTTGGTTGCTGGACACCAGCCAGTTGCAGGCTTTGTTTTGCTCTTAGCCTGTTGCAGAAAAGTCAAGAATGCAGCCGAATGAATGGAAGTTATTATTATAGTCAGCTATTCTGTTCTTTTACAGGAGAGAAGATCAGGAAAGATATTTTACTATGATATTCAATGTCACAATGGCCACCACCTAGTATTAACCTTGATTAGCCTTCATAAAATCCACCTCTGTGTCTCTATGCCCCGGAAATGGAAACGCAGTGATTTTTTTTTTTTTATTGGATGTAAAACACTGTAAAACTGTAAACACTATAGAAATGTTTATGGTGCCTCGTACAATGTCTTCAATAATAAAGGCATCTGTTCGTTGAAGTAGTTCAGGAATGATATTTACGGCCAAATATCCCTATGAGAACCACTGATGGATTTTTGACTGGAGCATTTATCTGAACTGGAGAATTTATAAAATTGTTAACTCAGTAAGTCTCCTTGAAGAAAGTATGTGCTATACAATGATAACTGTTATTATCCTGTTGAAAATGTTAAATAAATGTCTCGTTACTGTGTCAGCTCATGGTAACCAGATATACTGATTGTTTTCAGGCAGGACAACACCTCCCGTTTCCCACGATGCCTTGAGTCAGAAAGCCAGCATGTGATACCTACTTGAAGTGCAGGAGGCCCTTGGAAACACCTCCTTGGTTATGCAACTGCTGTGGTTTTGTGAGGGTCACTGGAAATATAGGGGCACGAATACCACAGTGTCACAGCCAATTAAGCACTTTAATTATACTGGTAAAACCCCAGACTGCCTGTGGGCTGATGCCATGAAATATTACCTTGACACACCATGAAGGCTAAAAAGCTAAGGAAGATCAGTAGGCAGGAAAACAGCAGGAAATAATGCAGCACTGCTGTTTCCATATACCTAAACCAGAACAAAGATGCAGGCAAGAATAGAAAGTTGTGTGTATTCAAGCTCATTCATCATAGAGGGCATCGCTGCACCATTATGAAGTACAGGAATGGTGGATGAAGAATGACTTTCAGATTAACTCATAAATAATTCTGAAAATATTGTTGTGGTCTCTGTATATTAAAATATGTGTGCTATTTTTTTTGGGGGGAGGATACATTTAATTGCTTTCATTCTGGGGTTCTGGTGGGTGAAGAATTAACTTCAGAATTTCGTGCAAATAATCTACTTTGTATCATAAAATATTTTAAATGAATTCATTCAAGGTTTAAAAATCAATAAGTGACAGGGAATCTTTTTTTTTTCATTTTGCTAGGTTTCACATAATTTCACATTTACTTATGGATAAATGTGGACAAATGTGGTCTTTAAAACCATGACTAACTGACTGTGTGGATTCTTGTTCACTGTGGACTTTCTCTGGCAAATCCCAGGACGGCCCACATAGATGCAGGACCTCAGAAAGTGTAATTATACTGTTCTGGAAGTACTCCAGGGCCGGCCTGGTCCGGGGCCTTGTTCCTGACACTAGGTGCATGTTCCTGTGAAGGTCTTCCCTGATTGCTGAGGGCATCAGCCATGGTCCAGGTGTTTAACACCTGTGTTCCAACATCATCAGAGCATCACAGACAGCATCAATCAGTCCCAGTGGGAGTGAAGGGACATTACAGTCTTCCAGAAAAATCTATCCCTGCTATTTAACAACCTCTGATTTTCCAGAGGTGATAGCTGAAATTGGGGGTGTTGGCTCAGTGGAATAACTTGGTATTTGGTGAATATCCGTTCTTCAAGTAAGCAAAGAAATAACAATACACTAGCCAGGAAACATTCATCTAAAGAGTGAATCTCCTTGAAGAAACTGAGGTATATTTTGGGGCATTTTTTAAGTTTTGTTAGTGCTTGAGGAAACCACAAGCAAGCAACTTGAATGGTGGTTTAAGATTTCCAAAGCATCACAGGCCATAGTATGTCACCAAGTAGATCTCTTCCAGCATGTTCCTTTCGATTCCGGTAAGTACTTTATTGTTTTCCATCTGAAACTTCTGGCATTTTCAACAATCCAGCCAAATATTTGACTCATTCTTGGTTCATCTTTTGTTTTTCAAAGAAATATTCAAATAAGTCATCCAAATTTCCAAGGCCACATTTGTGGGGGTGGAGGACGATATTCATTGACGTCATCTGTTCCTTGTTTACAATCATTATATAATTCTGAGTTTTGTTTCCTCTCTTCCCTAAAATATGTGGCCAGGCCTTAAAACTTCGAGCCAGTTATAACTCCTTCCAAACCCGAGGCCCGTTTTGCTTTTGTGGATCTGTTTTTGTCCCGCTGTAACCAAAACAGCTAGGCTTTTTCCAGTGTCTCGCTCCCCACTCCTGTCCCCAAATGCAGTCCCTTCTTTCCCCCCGTCCTCAAGTCACATTTTTTTTTCTTGATTGATTTTTCTTGCTGTTTGCAATGTCTCCAAGTTTGTGGTAAATCAAACTTATTAATAAAATATCAACAAAAATAATTAGGTAAAGACAAGGAGCCTCAATTTTATATCCTGGCATTGTGAAGGAAGAGCTGAGTTTGTTACTAAAGGTAAATAATTTCTTTAGAGAAAGGGGAGGGACTTATCATAACACTCCCTGAAGTTTACACGCATGTTTCCCAACTACATTTATATTCACAGCACATACAAATACCAAATATAAGTACCTGCCATTCATCTATTAAACACCTGCATATAGTGTACGAGCCTTCAGAGATGTAAAAAATAGTTCTGTTTAGGAACTATTACACCATGCAAGGTAAACTGACTTTTTGAGACATTTGTTCCCTGAATATTTACAGAACAAATATGAAACCCAGACTTTATGCAACCCTAGTTGTTGCCTTGGTTGGTTGCATGTGTAATTCCAAGGCAAATGTCAGCTGTCTTTGCAAAAACATGTTTTGCTTCGATGACGATGACGATGATAATGATGATGATGATACCAGGGCAGGTTTCTGATCCCACGATGATCCACTTTGCCTCTTTACCCATGACAGGCACTGGCATGACCCTGAACACATATCATTTCACTCACTATGCCATCATCTGTGTGCTCCTTTGTTTATTGTCTATTGTACATACCGGATTGTCTACTTGCACAATGAAATGAGCACTATAACTTTGTATTGTGGCATTAAGTTGAGGAGCTTTGATAACTGAGAGTGTTGTCTCAGTACTCAATGTACATTGTTACAAATAACTGATAAAACTGTCTGGAACCCAACTCATGTTCACTGGGGAGATGGCTGAGGAACAGAACATCAAAGCCCCAACGTTTGGCCTCTTTTATGCCTGTCAGGGTTCTACACCAAAAAATGGTGTGGTTCAGAAAAAAAAGAAATATTACACCAAATCAACATTTTACTGTGCTTTAGTAAGAAGTGACAAATCATATGGGCAATGGCACATTCAATCAGAAAACGGTTGTTTAAGCGAAAAGTATAGAATTATGTATAATTCAGAGCTGGTGTTATGAGGGGGAATTGCCTTAGTTCATTATTTTGTGGTAATATAGAGCATCTGCTTTGATTTTCCTTTATTAACTAACAGGGAGGATGTAGAAGATTGCTGTCAGACTTTTCTGTGGGGGGCCTCTGTCTTCTTGCCACTGGCCTTCGTTTTTAATGGGCTCTGAAGACTGTGATTGGTCCATTCACACTATGACTGCTGAATGACTGCCTTTGCCTGCACCATAGAGTCAGTCGGGATTCTCAAGGACATATATGGCCTACATCACGCTGCTGCAAGAACGCGATTGGACCCATCGCTGTGCCGTGATTGGGTCACACACAGACCAAGGCTATCGCTTTACCCAAAATTTTCTTTCAGCAGGAGAGCTGTGTCATTCTCTGAAGGTCTGTTGCCAATGAAGCATAAAACACACATATACCCACAAACAGAAAAGTATGTTTTAAGAGCAGCCTAATGATTTGCGACATGGCAGGAATGATCCTCTGGGACAGAGCACTTTGCTCTGCTGGTCGGGCTAATGTCGCTCGTATGAGAATTAGCTCACGTGGCCTGGGAATGATTACAGCCTGAAACTGAGACGTGAATGTCTCCTGCGTACGGCTGTCTTGTGGGCATACCACAAGAACATGCCCTGGGACGCGTCATTAGGCTTTGTGTTTACGCAGCCACTCTGTGTGGCTTGAAGGAAGTCGCTGTGTTTTAACGTGTAACATACTAGTCGTATTAGTCATGTATTAGGCTGGAGAGCAGAGCAGTGTTGTTATGGGGATTTATCTGAACAAGTTATGTTGAGAAGAGTCTAGTGGTCTTCCCTTATCTGGGACAAACACTAGTGCTGCCCTAAACTCTCGATCTGTTGAACCTGGAGCAACCTCAGAAAAACATCTGTCTGCTTCTTATCGGATCAGGCTGCCTGCAGCACTGCACTGCACAAAGGGTCCTGCGTCGCCTTGCACGTTGGGTTTAACCGTGCAACTTGAGAGAAACCATCTCCGACATTATCTGGACATAATTACATTATGATGCTTTAGGTCTTTTATTAGCAGAAGATTATATCTGACTGCTTAAAATTCAACAATATCCAGACACGTTTTCAGTAGACTGGGCATCGCCGGGAATCCTCCAAACCGGGGTCTTAATGACCCCCACACTGGTCAATGTACGCCGCTGCCATGGATGTCAAAACATGAAAGATAACTGCTAGGACCTCCCTTCTCCTGCTTTCCTTTAAACCTGCACGTCTGTGATGTACTCAGAAGCCTTTCTCATTATTTTCCCGCAGGTGATGGAAGGGACTGCATAATCTGAGGGCTTTTAACTAGTCAGGCATCCATTTCTGCTCAGTGCTAGATCTGGCAGCAGCTGTTCTGGCTAAGATGTGTACCTTGGATACAGAGGGAGCGATACAGATGGGTGATTCAGCTGCAAGTGTCTATGAAAATGCAGCTGTTTAGGATATTGGGGAAAAGATAGCAGGAAGAAGCTAAAGCAAAGAAATATCATTGTGAAATCTTGTTATTGTCTTTAAATTGTTTATTTCGGACACTCTGCCTTTTTTAGAAATCACACACAAATTCGACAAACAAGCCTTGGGTTTTCACATAGAAACCACTGCCAGAAAATACTAAACCAGTACTCGGCTTTGGGCTAATAACACTTTTAATACAAAGGATGCTGAGAAAATGAGTTGGGGGCGGGGGGCCATGAAGTTAGAATTGGTAAATGTTCTCTGATATTGGCGTGCTGTGCTCTGCTATCTGACTCTGTCTAGGTTACACTAGACCACGGTCCCTGCGTTCATAAACCAAATGGCACAGTAATTACATTAACACTCAAATTTCTGAGCTTACCTCCTAGTTATGGATCTAACATCATGCATTCTAACAGTGAATGACTGTGCATCACATTTTTATTACAGGAAAGAAAACAGTATTTCAAAGTAGTAGAAAACAGAAAACAGAAAAATAGAGAGCAGTATTGTAGTACCATTTAGTATAAGTCAAATTATGGCCTACTTTTGCTATTATGCTATGTAATACTTTAATGACTTCAGTGGTTTATCTGTCGCTATGTGCTGATGGCAATGTGGTCTCCTGCCACATAACTGGTTTAGGTGTTTTATATATCGTCTGTTTGTACCCCGTCACTGGCATCCCATCTAGGATATCGAGTGCTTCTTGTACTTAGGCTCCAGGCTTGCTGTGACCCTGCAGGGCTCCTAGACAACAATCCACATCATCTTCTTTATAGCAGGTAGGTTTAGCTTGTTTGAGCAGAGAACGGAACCAAGCTTGGGTCAGCATGGTGTTGTGGCTGTATCAGACCAGGGTAAGTCTTGTCTTACACTTTGGGTGGCCATCTTTTGCCGTGAGAACTTCTGCTATGCCAACTTCGGTCCATATAATGCACACAATCCGCAACCATTCCCAAGAGCAACACTGTTACAGTCGCATTTAGGCTCTGATCTTGGATGACTTTGGTTTTCAGCTGAAAATCTGCCATCTCCTTTGAGCCCATTTCTTAACACCACAGGATTCCACAGCAGAAGGACCCGAACGGGAGTCTACATGAACAAGACACCATTTGTGTCGTGGGAGAGGCCTGTGGGAACATTGCCTTGGAGTCCAACTCGAGTTCAATAACACATTTATGGCCTGGATGGAGGAAAATATAGCTTGTACTATAGAGGAAAGTCATCTGCTGGAAACTAAAGGCCATTAAGTACTGAAGGATTTGAAAATCATAGCCTGTATGTTTACAGGTATGCATATACTTAACTGTATTTATATAGAAAAGCACAAGCTTTAGTCATAATGCAGGAAACATGGCTGCCAATTCTCTGTGGAGTGGGTGATTGGCTGAGTCCGTATGTGATGGCCTTTTTTGGGGTTGTTTGATGTCAAGGCTTATTTTTACCTCCAATAAAAACTGTGTGACTGTTGGTTTGATGTTTGGCAATTAGCACAAGTGTTCCTGAAGAAATCTGATAGTGTTTTGATTAACCTTACTTAGACTGGTTTACCATGAATAAATTCAATTCTGCCCCAAATCTGCTTTATACATATCTAGAGAAATCGAAGATCTTTAGATGTTACCTGAGAATCATCTTAGCATCTGCCTGGCTGGGGCAGGCCAGTCTGTTTGAGCTTTGTCGCTGGCTTCCTCAGATCCATCTTTCTTGTTATCGTAGTATTTGCATGAGAGCAATGCATGTACGTACTAGCTATTCTCAAATTTCCAAGACTTTTATATTCGAGTTACATTATTTATGAAGTCTGGTTATGTGTCGTAGAGACTCTTCAGAACATGTCATTGAAGGCATTACTTAGAAGGGCAGATATACGTGATATCTCTAGAGAAAAATTATTGTGGTTAAACGACAAGGATCCAGGTCAAGTATCGCGCAACTGAAACACTCCATAAACAGGTTACATCCCTGTTGGCATTGCTAGCCTATTGTTCCACTATGTGATGTCATGGATGCTCATATACACAAAATCTGTTAGTGGCAGCCAGCCAGGGAAGAATAGGCTATCTGTGCCCCCCAGCAAGCACACCTAAGTGTAGCTTAAGGTAACCATACTCTGGTGTAACCAGGTAAAATTACCTTAAAATGCACCCCAGTGGCCTTATCGTAATTCACATCTAACTTTGTTTGTATACAGTTGTTTAGATCTTCTTGGCTTTGAAAGTTTCTTATGTGTCAACTGTGTTGCACTTTTCTCCCCATTTATATAGCGAGATCTTTTGAAAATATTTAGCCCCTTTCTTGTAGTTGACCTCAAGAGTGCCTTTTAGCCTACAGCTTAAACTGAAGTCGAGCCATTTCAGAGTCTGTTGTTCAAAATTTCACTTGAAGGCGCATTTCTCAAGTTTCTGGCCTGATTATGGGCAAAATTGTAAATGGGAGATTTTTACCTCTATTTCCACACCACCCCAGAGCCAGACGCATCCCACTGGGTGATGTTGATTTTAGGCGTCCCCTCTGTGCAGCTTTGTAGCTCTGTGTCATCCAGGAGTTCTCGCAGAGTGCATATTAAGCGTGACCTCTGCTTTTCATGGGTGACCTTTGCGTTTGTGTAACTCTGCGTTAAATAGTGTCATGTTCCCTTATTGCTTTTACTGGGGACAGCCCATGAAGACGTGGTTAGATCTTCAGGCTGTTAACAGCTACCACTTTCACTTTGCCGCAACTGTTTCAACCTACATGGTGGAGTGTGAATCATACTGTGCTCAATGTTAGTCAGAATGTGTTCGTCAGTGCTGGACTCACAGCACGTCTTAATAAGTTTTTTTTTTAAATCTTTTTAGCACCAAGGCTGAAGGTTTTCTGTGTGAACCATGGTGTCTTTTGTGAAATAGGGATCTATTGAGTAAAATTTTGTTTACCTGCCTACATAACTGGTTTGATCATGCCCACGGAGTGCATAGCTCGGGACGCGTGGCGTTCTCGCTGTTAGATCCAGTAAGCTTCTAGTGTCTGTACAGTACTTCCACAGTGCTGGGAGATGTGCTATAGATCGTCCATTAGGATTGGTGTCTTATTGTCTCAATCAGACTGTCTATGGAACAGGTATGGAGACGAATCTGTCGTTTTTTACAACGTCTCCTTGGCTACTGTCTGCATTCCTGTCGTGTTTTAGGGTAGTGGGTGGGCTCTGTGTCAGATGAATCCTGCTTCGTCCTCTTCAGGAAGTTTAAGGAATTAAAAGAATGCCATTCCCTGTTTTGCTAAAAGCTTACAAATTTGAAGAAGTGCATGTAAGAAGTGTGTGATTAAAAAGGAACCACAGCATTTTCAGTATTTGATCATTTCAAATGACTTCTCACTCTTTAATATGCGACTCGTAATGCAGTAACCCAGCTGATGCCAGCCACAAGCCCAGCATTCATTGCATGCTGTTTATTTCTGGCCCCATATGATACAAGTTTTGGTTTAACAACCCCCCCCCCCCCCCCCCCCCCCAAGGCAGACACTGAACAGACTGTTGTGCAGACTTTCGTGTCGTGCTGATTTTGTCCCCACCCTGCTTGTATCCCTGAAAACAAGAAATCTTTCCTTTACTGCCAAGTCCGCAGAACACGTAGCTGTTTCCCTTGTCGCCATCCAGACCAGTGATCTTATGAGTTGCCTTAAAGCTTGAATCTTAAACATATGGTCTAAAAAAAAAAATATTAAAAAACCATTCTCCTGCTGCCCAGTGGTGCAGTTATCACTAAATGAGGTTTTGAAGGAATTGGGAAGAACAAAATATTTATGCCTGTTTTTGTTCCAAAAACTTCAAAAACCCTGCTTAATGTGAACAGCCAAACAAATGACATAAACAAACAAACAAACATATGAATAAATTGTGAATCATTAGGCCAGAATGCATTCCTGGGGAAGAAGATGATGTTGGTAGATATTCAGCATTCCAGCCATACTGACCCAGCAGTTTGGCCAGGCGAGAATGATGAGCTCACACTGCACAATGGTTCTGTGTGTGTCTGCTAATCCTGAGGCCTTTGACCTCAGCGCCAAAGGCAGCCATGCGCCTAAGGTAGTAAGTAAATAAGTAAATTTTACTTATAAAGCACATTTTAAAACAACTGAGGTTCACCAAAGTGCTGCACAAGAGTAGATCATTCATTAATAAAGCAATAAAATAATCCAACCCAATAAAATATATAGAAATGCATAAAAAGATACAGTAAAAAAATATGATAACACTTTCAAGCTGTCATTTATAATGCATTATTGATACCTTCATAATGCATTATAATGGTTGGTCTAAAAATTAATAAAGCATGACATCATCTATTGACAATCATAAGGTATTATAGTGTTGATTATAATACTTCATATGCTCCAATGAAGCTCTCATCTATAATGCACTATAGGTACCTTTATAATGCATTAAAATGGTCAGTATGAAGATTGAGGATGCTTTGTACTGCATTATAAAGGTATCCATAGTGCATTATAGATGATTTGTAATGTGTGGAAATTGATACTATAATTTTGAAGTTACATTAAAATAACAAAAGAAATTCATTGATTCATTCATTTGTAATGCATAATAAATATGGCTGTAATGTATTATGCCTTTTTATAAATATTTATAACATATAATATTTATAGACAGTGAAAACAAATGGGTCCACAGTCCAGTTTTAAAAATCGTCATTGACATAGCTGATGAAATATCCAGAGGTAATGAGTTCCATAACTTGGGTACGATGCAGGAAAATGCATGATCACCTTTTGTTTTTAAATGTGAGTGTGGAACCAACAGCAGGTGCTGATTGGATGAGCGTGGTGATCTGGGCAGACATTATGGCGTTATCAGAATAATAATATAGGAAGGGGAATACTGTACATTGGTTACAGTAATCTAATTGTGAGTAGACAAAGGCATGGATGACCATTTCTAGTGTAGAAAAAGTGAGAAATGGCCTAATTTTAGGTATTATCCTGAGTTGAAAGAAACTAGCCTTTACAACTGAACTAATCTTTTTGTCAAAACTGAGGTCGCAATGAAAAATTACGCCCAGATTTCTATGGAAACCCCTGAAGTAGTCCTAATGCGCTGGTCTGTGCTGGCCTGGCAGGTCTCCCCTGGGAATCGGTGCAGACTGAGGAAATCCCCACAAATACACCCCACCCCTTTGGAAGGCATCTCTGTAATGTAATACTTTGGAAGGATACAATGTCCTTATTTTTGTATGAACCACACATTCTGTACTCCCACATGTCTTTATAAAATTTATGATATCCAGGCAGTATTCCTCTGTCATCTTGTCCTGTACTTCAAATCAATCTAATACATAATTTCACAGTCATGGAATAAAATTATTTGAAATATATTCAGGGAAAACAGTGCTAAACAGATAGTGATGAGTTCAGCTGTTACACTCACTGTATACCTGTGTGCAGGCAGTGTAATGGTAGATAATGGTAAATTATAATGTTAAACAAATGAGGAGGGTTGATTTCCGAATAATAAAAGGATGTATGTATACTGCCCGATGCATATTTTCCTAGCTTCTGTTTGTAAGTCTGTTTGGATCTTTAGCTGACATGAATCTAACCATGAGCAACCAGAGAATACAGTCCCTGCGGTACACCAGTCAGTTGGGCTGATGACCTGACACCAATGTGAAGTGACGACCCTCTTCTGGGATAGACTGCTTTGAAGGCTTTACAACAAGTAGACAGACCCTTTACTCAATGTGCTCATAACCTTCGACATGGCTTTGGAACAATTGAGCAGTTCCCTCCTGAATCGCTTCATCTAAGCTGAGGAAGTGAAGGTGGAAATCGATGCTTGCTGGTTTCTGCATCTCCGTCTGGCCTGAACAGCAAGATTCAAAGTGGAGGAAGGGAGAGGATCGCAAACACATGCAGGTCTTGACCTTCTTAATGGATTCAGCTAAGTCACTTTGTTTGAATGGCAAATATCAACAAAGGATAAATAAAAGCCATAAAATGGTCTTCCTTGTTATTAACTTTTGCGTGAGGGGGTCATTGAGAACGCAATCCTGTGGAAGTTGAAGGCAAGACCTTATATAAATAGATACTGTAACAACACCCAGATCTTGGAGAGATAGCGGGTGCCTTTGCTGTCAGTGTTTCCCTGCTCTCACATGCACCAAGATCCTCTCATCTGCTTCCTCAATAAAACAAACTCGCCTTATGACACTATTGACCCTCTGATGTTTTGTAGGAATCCATGCATTTCCTGAATTTTAATCTAATTCTGGTACAGAAGTTGCAATTAACAGGCATGCCAGTCATCCCTCACCAATTCATATTACCGCCAAACTTACTGATGCTTAGGAAATCCCAAAGAGAGTTTATTTTTTCATTTTTCAAAGTAAGAATATAGAGCAAAAAGTAAACAAAAAATGACAGACCAGCTGAATTATGCCGGGCGACCTCCTAAATCATTTTTGCAGAAATAAATTAATGTAGTGTAATAAGTTACATGTAAGGTCTGCTTCACATAATCCCCACAGATTCCCTGAACATCTTCTTTATTACGGGAGGTTCAAATCCACTAATGCTGCAGGAACCCTTTTGCCTGCTGAATGTTTGCTTAACCCAGCAATGGAAAAGGGGTATTTTGTTCAAGAAAAATGTAAAGACATTCATCATTTTGAGCAGGAACAGAGACCCAGGAAGTCACCAAAGTGTCTAGCAGAAGCTTGTTAGGTAACAAACCAGGGGAAAAGGGCAAAAGGTTCAGAAACTGTGAAAGACAGGAAGAAAGAACTGAGGAACATGACTCATACTCTGCTGAAAATGCAACTTAATTAATCACTTTTCTCTCTATGCCAAATGAAAGACTGTCCGGCCTCAAAATCTTAATGTTGTTCTAGGATTTGCACGGCGTTGAAGATTTATGTGGCCCCAGTGGCCAGATAATCCCCTGAGTGTCTGTCGGCCCATTTGGGACCGAAGAGGTTGACAAAGACGGAGTCCTTGAAGAACCCCCAGATGCATGTGTCTGTGACATGCTGAGGGACAAGAGGAGCAGGCGGAAGAGGGGCAAGATAAACGAGGTATTCGGGCAGTGGGATGGTGGCCGAGGACACATGGTAATACAGCTCACGCCAGCCAGAGCAGGCTGCATTCTCCCACTCTGCAGCCTGACCTATTCATGCATCATTTATTATTTCTGTTGTATTCAGTGTGTTATACATAATGTACAAATTTCCAAAAACATAACCCAAGTGTGTACTCTCCAAATGGCTTGTGAAGGGCTGTAGGTTGACCAGAACATTTCAGTACATCTGCCAGCTTTGGGAATTTTCGTACGGCGGTCATATAGTTCAAAAAATGTCTGTTAGGAAAATGTGATCAGTTACTCTTCTGTATTATTCATTCCAATTGTTTATTTTAATTAGTCTAAGAGTTATCTTGGCAACAATAAATATCACGTTGTGGTTCCTATCACCCATATATTTAATGCACTTCTTTCAGAATATGTGAAAACCAGCCAAACAAGGTTGGCCTTTAATGGATTTGACATAAATATGCTGGAAGTAACAAAGGACAACAACAGATTAAAACAGACCCAGTATCTAATTAATGCTCCATTAAAATGATTTTTTTAAATCTTGTTTACACAAAAGAAATGTATGATTTGTAGGTTCACTTGGAGGAAAGGGTCTCTCTGCTCCATCAAGGTCCGCATGTGGTCACATGTTGAAGGCAGCTCAGATTTTCTCATTTATACAGCTGGGAACAATTTTAGTTAAGAATCCCTGTGAAAGATAGAGCAGTGACTTTCATTTCCACCTGAGGTCCCACTCTGCGCCTGCCTGTATTATAGCGATTTCTTTGTATCTTCAACCAAAATTCATGGGAAATCATGACCTTTTATTACTCAATTCCAGCTCACCTAGAGTATTGGGTATACAGCCTCTACTGTTGCAAAAAGTCTTTGAAAATGAAACTGAATAGTTTCTATTTTTATAGTCCCGTGGCTCAGAGGTGTTCTGATCATATGTTGAAGTAATCCTGTGTAGAGAAGAGCCACATGGATTGATTTTTCCTTCTGTGAAGTTCAGTTCTCCATCTCCAACTTCACAGACTTCAAAAACTTCATAGTGGTTCCACCTGTACAAAGACCCGTAAGCCAGATCTCAGAAGAGTTCTGACAAACCAGCCAGACCATCACATAGCCTCTTCCACCAGCTCCCAGCACAGTAGCCTTGCAAAGCGCTCACAGCTGGGCATCTCAGCGGGTAACACATTCTCACTGTTTTTTGGGGGGGTTGATGGGGGGGGGGGGTGGTGGTGGAAATGGCTGGGGGTCACCCTACTGAGGATTGTCTTTCCTCGCCTCCTTCCTGGCTAAGCAGGTCGAGCTGTTTTCTGAATTCTCTTCAGCTCGGTGAGTGGTTAACCATCTTCACCCTGCCGAAAAGGTGGTGGTGGTCTATCCAGGATGACCATACAGTGGAATCCCCCATAAATCCACCCCAGACACATCGTCTGGTCAGATGGATAGTCATATCACTACATCCATGTATGTATTTTTAAAAACTAAGAGGATATAAAGATGAATATGCGGAAACTGAAGCATTGTAATGCACTTAAATGAGCAAACAAAGTGTCACGCCCGGCTCCGTTCAATCCTCATGTGTGCCACGCCCACCTCGTTACCCAGTGTTTCTACCTAATGGTTCT
>JAODJW010000035.1:19035329-19045646 GCA_026777045.1 Hyperopisus bebe | reverse complement strand
CACGTAGTGCTATAGAACCTTTATTGTTTCTTAAAATTGTATTTATAACTTGCAGTAAATAAAGTAATTAAAAACACACACTAGCTTATCCATCATCTAGAAATGACATAACGTAACACATGGTTACATGTTTGAAGATAATATTTTAAAGTAATAATCATTTTATTGGAAAAGTAAATTCTCGTAAAGTTGCTGGTTGGAGTCTCAGTGGAGGATTTATTGCAGAGCAAATAATTGGACCAGAATTTCTCCATTTAATCATTGAACTGTTTAAATAGATACAAATGTAAGTTGTTTTGTATAAAGTATCAACATTTTCGCTGACTGTGTGCCTCTACGGCTTTTGGCAGATTCTTATACTAACATAGAACGTAGGAAATTCTTGGATCCAGATGCTGGCATGTTGAAGGTTGCGGTGGTAGCCTGCTTGAGGGAGATAAGGGGCTTTATCTTTGGCCAGGAAAAATCACACCAGGGCTTTTGGGAAAGGTGGTTGTGTCTCCTTTTGAAGATGAAAGGTAAGGAGAGGTGGACAGATGAAGAAAAACACAGCCTTACTTACTGGCTTTCTGAATAGATTCATTGAAGCTATTGATGCATTGATCACTCAACTCATCATGAATCTTGC
Source organism: Hyperopisus bebe (assembly GCA_026777045.1). NCBI lineage: Eukaryota > Metazoa > Chordata > Actinopteri > Osteoglossiformes > Mormyridae > Hyperopisus > Hyperopisus bebe. The sequence goes on along the minus strand of JAODJW010000035.1, from coordinate 19,045,018 downwards.
CTTCGTATCTGCTGAAGAGATGCCTGTTGAATGACGTGGCTCTCTGCACCTGTCTTTTCCTTGGATACGTACCAGGCCCAAGAGACCTCCTTCTCAAAATGAATATCACAAAATTCACATGATGCATATTTACAAATTAAGAACTCGTGTAAAGAAGAAGAATTCATGCAAAGTTTTTGAGCTTTGACTAAGACTGAGGTAATGCAATTATCACTTTTCTGTACAATAAAATTGAACTAATTTTACCTTAAACCGTCATTGTTACACTGTTTCTTTAGTGATTTTCTTTAAAAATGGGCCAAAAGCTAATGTATGTAATAATTTTTTTTGAATTAGTGAAAAGTAGAAAGCACGTGTAGTAAGATTGAAAGGTAGGCAAGACAATTAGCAAACAAACATTGTGACAACATCCAAAACAGACAAACAATTCTTGTTTGACTTCCTTCACCAAAAAAGAAACACCCATGCAACGTGCTTTTAAGAAACATGATCTAAATGGTAAAGTAACAGGAACTTTAAAATGCTCGATATGGACATAAAACAATGAAATACTGGACAATGAACTTATCCAACGTAAAGAAAACCAGTTAGCCAATGAGGTGTCCCGCTTGTGCTCACATGACTTGGCTTAAATGTACAAGGATGCTCTGTGTTGAAAAATGCCACTGTCAGCTCATAATTGGTTGAATCATATGAAATACTCTTCATATGAAAAATAACGTGCTATTTGCCTCACTTGTATGTTTACCTAATGTGTAAACATTAGTAAGGTTAAAAACCTCAATTACTTTCATCATGCATCATGCTTGTTCTTGCATGTAAACTTGACATCTTCCACTTTAACCCCGTAACTCCTACCTAATAACTAATGCTCACTATATGACCAGCTTTACTAGCAAACAGCATAAGCAAACAGCAGCTGTTTACCAGTCCCAAGTGCTTTAGAAAAAATACTTTTAAGCCAGGACAGCCCCTGTTTAGTAATGCCATGTTTGCCCTCCTGAAGGGGGGGCTAACTGGGTCTGCTAATCCCCTCTAAATCAGAGTCTGCTTCCTGCTTGGTGAGGGCATTTCCCTCCTCCCTTTGAATGCCGTGTTCCAGGCACAGACCGCGCTGCCCTTACTGAGACACACACGGTGGGATGTGACTTTGTCTTCCCCACAATGCACTTCTCTCTGAGAGCCCTGTCAAGACTGATGTGCTCCCATTTACTTAACGTAGAATCCTTATGTAAACTAAATAAATCAACCCAGGGTCGGCATCACGAGGGCGGCATTCACGGGCCGTGCTCCCCAAATGAGCCATTGTGCCCCCCCTCCAAATGCCACCTACCAAGGACATGTCTTCTTTTGTATCGTTTAATTTATTTAATAAATCAAAAAACTCTGGTCTCTCTCAGGGTCGTGGCTACAGATTGTCTGATTACCCAATGTTCACCCCTCCCCCACCCAATCGACAATACAGTCGCCAACCCACCCCCCACGTGCCCCTTGTCACATTTATTGTGGTGCCAACCCTGAACCAGCCTCATTAGGTAGAAAGGAATGAGGCCCAGGAGCACAGCCAAGAGCCCACATAAGTCAGCCTGGTTGCTTTTGCCCCATTGATGCTAGGCGCTTGAAGAAGTATAGAGGACTCAAAGTCAGCCCAACGCCACATCAGTTACTGAAATCAAGTAAACTTGGAAGCAACTGTCAGAATCAGGAAGCACACACCCTTCCTGGTCTGGGGTTCATTCTTCTCTGTTGCTTCATGTAACCTCCCCAAGAAAGAGGAAGGAGATGATGGCTTCAATTATTAGATTACAAACCTTCCCTGCAAACACAGAAAATAGCACCAAGGCCATTCCCCACTCATACCAAGTAATATATCTTCAACACATTATGAGAATTTAAAAAAACATTAATTAGGTTTAATTAATGAGTCCGGTTGCGCCTTCTCAGTGTGAAATCTTACGGGTCAAAACCTCTTCCAGTGTTTGGTGTCTGGCTTTCCGTTTCCATCATGCGATTTCCTGATGACGTTAATCAAGGGTCACCACTCTGCGACACCCTGGGCAAGGCAGAATAACAGGATTTAGGAACACGGGGCCCTGGGCACGTAACCAGGTTACCCTCTCAGCTTCCGGCCTGTCTTTTGTTCAATTATACGAATGGTCCCTAGTACTTCAGAAGGGTTCTCGAAAAGCAGCCAGTTTTAAGCGGTACTAGGCTAAGTAAGAAGTAATTACCGAGGGGTTTTTAAGGGGGCATATAGGGTGAGCCAAGGACACAGCAATGGTAGTTAGTGCCACAGTAGATTGTCACAAGATGTGAGAAGAATTAAGAATTGAAAATTGGGAAAAAGGGAAAATTGTGAATGAAAAATTGAGAGTGAGGGAAGTGGTTAAGAGAACTGGGAAGATCACAGATTAGCGGGGGAGGGGGACACGGGGAGGGGTGCTTACAGGCTAAGCCGTGCTATGTATTACACAGCTCAAAAGCCTAAGCAATGCACATCAAAGAAAGAGAACAGAATGCAAGGAGAAGCAGGCTGGAGTAATGTCATAACATAAACCACGCTAATGGGGACCGGCTGGGAGAGGCCAGGTAGGCGATCACGCGGAGATGATGGAAGCAGACAGTACCACTCTGCCTCTATCTTCTCCAGGATTCGGGGAGCCCAAGTGTTGAATGATTGGCCCTTCACCCGTTATAGTTCACTTACATAAATAAACCTGGAGCAGAAGTAAGTAGGTTGTAATACAGACCAGACTGCTGGTTAGCGCGTTCACTCTGATATTGGCCCAGTTCAAGAGAAGAACCAGAGGACGTCCTGCCGTTCGTGGCTCATCGTCCAGAGCTGCATGTCAAATGAGGAACATTTTCATTAAAAATATACTTTTGCAGTAGTGGGTATCAGAAAAAGAACTGATTCCGCATGCTACTGTGAGCAGACGTGACGGATGAAGGCACTTACAGTTAGCCTCTCTGCGGGTTCTTGAAATAGGCGTAGTCAGTTACAGTGAAGAACACAAAGCCACGTCAGATCGAAAGTTATGGTGTCATCCCTAAGGTGAGGGGGCCTCGGCGATATGTGAAGGGTCTTGACGACAGCAGGAAACCAGAGCAGTTGGAGTGTTTTAAGATAAAATGTAACCTTTCCCTCTTTCAGGTTTCAGGCTGACCCTGCAGCAACTATGTAAAGCCCCACACATCACCTCAGAATTTCCACTGCCATCTCACTCAGACTCCCTCTTCTTCATGTTCCTCCTTTGTAATGCTCTTTATTCTATTCTCTTCCATCGTCCTGGGCCAGAGCTTCATTTTGTAACGTCCTTTACACTTCAGCATGTCGTCCATCATATCAAATCTTCTACCTCCCATAAAATCCTCCCTTATCTTTTACTCATACTTCCTGTTTTGTAACGTCCTCCACCACATTGTTCATTCTATCTTTCATTCTTTTCTCCATTGTTCCTCTAAACACTACAGGGAGATTATTGTTGAACTTTTGATAGATGAACAGTAATTGTAGGAGGAAATTATAAATTCTGTAGGAGACAAACTGTTAACTACAAGGCTACCCACCCTATGGGCAACACAGGCGATGGTCTAGGGCACAATTTGATTAGGGGGCGCAAAAGAGTGAGTGAAAAAAATCAGAAGAAATACCTCTGGTTGCATTGTGTGACATTTTACATATTTACACTGGGTTTAATATTTCACTACTTTCATATTTCACTAATCAAAACGCGAACTAGCTAGTTAACAGCCAGATAACCCATGCTACTGAAATGTTTTTAATATAAACAAATTTGAAAATTTATTTTCTGCTCTGGGGGGTCAAGCAGAATTTCACCTAGAGCACTAGAACACCAGGGCTGGCCCTGTGTTTAGGTAAGATGTCCGACACCTTGTCTGATCCAGGTCATCCTGTTAATCTGAGCTTCGCTCTCTGCTTCTATGCTCATCCAAACAGTGAATCACCAATAATACGCTGGCATCTTCCATTCAGCATGCCCCATTTAAATGCATTTCTGCTTCTTTTCAATTGTGGGAAACTATGCTTGTTCATAAACAACATAATTACCAAAATCAGGTTACAATGTGACACGTCTCAGCTTTGGGACATGACTTCCTGTCCTGGAAGGAGATGAAACCTTCCCTCACGTAATAACATGCCTGGCAGCTGGTCCCATGAAATATGCCCCCCCTACCACCAGTGTGCACCCTCCAGACACTCTTTAAGGCATGCAGCCGTGCCCCCCAGGTATACGGGACTGTGACAGCCAGGGTGAGGTTCTACACCAGCCTGGAGCCACAGGATCGGGCTGGCACCAGAAATGTCTAGCATTTTATGTTTCAGTGTAGATACACAAAGAATCTAACTTACACGTTATCGCCCAATCAGGAAATACAGATTTGTTTCTAGCTAAAATGTATAAACATTAGAATAATGTTCCCTAAAGTAGGATAAGAGAATTGTTCCCAGCCCTGCTTTCCTGAAATAGAAGCTGCATTTTTTATTCTTTCTTTATCTAGATATGCCTCTGAACTTTACACCCAGTACATCTCGTAGTTAAAGCCTATTTTGTCCCTTCATGCAGGCTGCCTTGTCATGGATGGCATGTCAGTGTGACGCAGGGATAAAGCAGCAAGAACGTGCAAGTAAGAAAGTCTGAGATGCCTAATGAAAGACAAAAGAACTATGTGAAAATATGCTATTCAAATGTTGACTATTCAGTTACAGTGTTACATTAGAGCACCTTTGTGTTTCTAAACCACATCTGTGTATAACGAGAGTTTTAAGCTGGCATGGATTCCTGAAAGAAATCTCCTCTTTGACACAGTTACTCATTTATTGAACAGACGTCAACGCTTGGTTGTGTAACTTTTATTCCATAAGGAAACTTCAGCACAGTCATTTTTAAAATGTTACTATAACCATTGTCTGTATTAACAAATCTATACTCCTGGAAGAATACTGATTGCTTAGATTTAACTGTTACTGTAGATTTAACTTCAATATCACACATAAGCCCACAAAGACAATGTAGACTGTCCTCTGTCATTGAAAAATGACGGGAGACCTGTGGACATGCCACATCACTTCCTATCTTATATGTTCCAGCCACAGTTAGTGGTTGTGTAACAGGTCCTGTGTCTGCTGTACTATATCTACCCCCTTTTAGCGTCACATTGCTGCCACATCCTTACCAGCAGCTCATTATGCATCAATAACAGAGTGAACTCCACCCAAGGCATTCTGGGAAATTGGGCTTTCAATGCAAGTTTATTGGTTTTTGTGTTTAGAAATAAGTTTTACAGAGTTTGTACTGCGTAAGAGATAATGCCTTATTTTTATACATTATATACTCTCACATTGGTAATTACAACCTTTCTTTGTGGTTGTATGTATTGTTAGACAACTTTCACTGCTTTGTTTAAAAATTGTTGTATCATATTTGAAAGGTTTGTAGCTGTGCTAGTGACAAAGGGAGATGTTTGCATGATATTTATTAACTGAGATAGCATTTCTCTAACTGTGCTAAAACATGATGTAGATTTCAGGCTCACTGCCTGCTCCTGTTCATCCTCTCCTTGCTACACTTTATCACACAGCTCACAGACAATTTATTTACATTCAAAGCAAAAGGGGCACAAGGTCATGACCTTTGCACCAGGATGTTCTTACAGGTCTACAGACAGTGCCCCCTACCCTACGTAGTCGTTGTTAAAACTACTGTGATTTAGTCAACTGCTCTCCTACTTTCCAAAGTGCAGTTCAATGAGTCCCTCCTCATTCATTTTAAAGGCCGCTTCAATTCCACCATCAAACAGAATGGGCTAGGAGACATGTATGTGTTCTTAGAGGTCAATAACACTGAATGTTACTTCTAAACCTTCATGTTTCATGTTTTCTTAAATGTCACAGTCCTAATAACACATGCTACAGGGACACATTTTCCCCATTTTCCAGCTTATCCTGATCAAGTTTTTTTTAAATACTATTTCATAAACACACTGCTTAAAATAATAAGTAATATTATGTGACAGAAACATCAAAGCTGCTTTATGTCAAAAAGAAACAGTTTTGGATGCTTACTCGGGATGCAGAAATTTACAAGGACTACTTATTCTGGATTTTTTATTTAATTTACATCTATTTATAGTTTTATCCATTTATAGCACTATTTAGGACAGTAATTGTTGAATTCTCTGTGAATGTAACCATTACACTGTATGTTCTACTTTGTTGGGACCATATGTTGCAGTTAGTAAGGTTTTCAGAAAAGGAAGTGAAGTAAAACACAAGATGTGAAATTTATCAAGAGTAAAAACACAGAGCAGTATTTTGGAAGCATGTCTGAATCATTTCAGTGTCTTTAGCATGTTGTGATGAATGAGAAAGGTTCTGCCAACCTGAATAATTGGAGAGGTTCATGACTAACTTTTAAAAAGACATTTGAACACCAAAATCAGTTAAACACCCACATATTGTAGACAGAAATGAATTGATTTGATTAACTTAATTTAAATAATCATGATGATTTTGCTATGCCTTTCACCCTGATATAAACATTGCACCACAATTTATTGGGTTAATGTTGTTATTTTAATACTAATACTACAAGTGTTATATGTATGCAGAATAACTGCGTTCACACTAGAACTTACTTGTAGTGTTGTGTGCAAAGAATGTCATATTAATGATTTTCAAGTGTGTCGTAAATGAACAACAAGTGCCATCTTGTGGTAGTACTGTGAACTGTAATTGAAATAAAACTATGACAAATTCTGCATCCATTCTTTCATTCACTCATCTTTAAATAGTTTGTACAAAAAAACTAAATCATTTATTTGCAGTCACTTTGCAACGAATCATATAACCTATATAAGATAATAACCGTTGTTCGTGTAGATTTCCTCGCGACACGCGACCCTACATTGGATAAGTAACATAGAAAAGTGGGTGGTAAAGCTCCAGATTAACTTATTAGAACAATAATAAAATGCAACGAACTTAACGGTGTTACAAATACAGCAACGTACAACACACTAACGGCGCTAGTAGTTCACGAAGAAATAGTAGTGATATTGGTTAAAGTAAAAACTATTAAAAATTCTACTCTTATTATTTTTTTTAAATAGATTTTCATTATTATACATTTTCAAGAGCATTTTACTGTACATTGCCCTAATTACATTACAATGTTCCAAACCGCTTATCCCTTTTACTATATTGTTAACCAATTAATTTTATTATTCATTATAAAAATACCACTTATGCACTTGAAATTAATACATAATTAGTAATGATCTAAATATTTCTCTTTCGTGGAAAAAATGGTTGGTGCAATGTTTATTCTTCCCTCAGAAAACAGAATAGGGGAAAACGTTAATCACCGGTCCTATAATATTCATACGATTTAACATAATACTCCAAGAACACAATTACTGGCACTAAATGCTTAAGTAACTCTTAAGCCTATTGACTGTCCAAATCGAAGGAAGATACGTTTCTTGCCAAATTGCGGGGAACATGGCACTTCTGAATACCAAGAACGCAAAGACCGTATTTGTGGTCTTCGCAAGACTGGTCTTCATAATTTGCCTCCCAAGAACTTGGGGCAAAACGATTCATGTGTTGGTCTCGTTCGGCGAGGATGCAACGGATGTATCCTTGACATTTGAGGTGGAGCAAGACCAACATCCTGGGATTTCTACCGTCCTCTATACTTGTGTTCTTAGTATTGGAACTGGTCTTCGGCAATGGAAGATGACGTAAAACAGGTCCACGAGTATTGAGAAACACCCCCGGAAATTTACCAGTCGTCTTAAGAGAGGAAGTTTCGTTGTTGATGACGTATTCTAGAGGGAAGTTACGTCTCGGAGAGCTTCCTGTTCAAGCGGGCGGAAAAGGCGTTTCGTTGCGAATGAATACGAGAAGATGCCAGCGGCTGTAATGACAAGTGAAAATTACGACAAACTGCTGGAACAATGCGAAGTACAAGAGTTGGAGGTAAATGGTGCTGCTGAGTAAAGTGCTGCTTAAGCTTGTGGATGAGCGGCGGAGGCCGAGCGCTGTTGCTGAGTTCCAGCATCAGCTTGACATGGTTTGGCTGCACAGCTGAGCTCGTCGCTGATTGTCCGAAAGCTCTCCCTGTTTGAGTTTAACTCAAACTGGGAAGTAAATTGGGATTACCTGGCTTCGTCTGCTTTACTTCTCTGTATGACTGGTTGTCGGTGCTTATTTCGGTTGACTGTGGAAGAACAGCTTCGGTAGTATGTTGCCGGTTGTGTGTTTCTGTCAGACGCGTAGATGTCAGTTGATATGCATTATGGACCACACTTGCAGATGCAATAACTAAATGCAAATGCACTAAATGGCACTAACGATATTCCGACTTGATAAGAACATTTTATAACTTTAAACTGTGATTATCGAACAAATGGACTGTCAATTTAGAAGCAGCAGTTTAAGTACTACATGCCTGTGGATGCAGAAGGCTTCAGCAGAACACTGTAGTAAAACAAAATGAATTTAACTGTAAGGCATAATTTTGACTGGCTTTATTTTTTTAAAAAAGAAAGAAAAAACTTTTTGGAAAATGTAACAGGGGAAGACAATGTGCAAGTGGAAAATGTAGCAATAACAGAGAGCATTTACATGTTGTGTCTAATGGATGATAAGAAACACTTGATGCAGTCATGTGGCTGTCTGTCTCTGTGTTGTCAGGCTCCCGGGGGAGTGGCCACCCCGCAGGTATATGCCCAGCTGCTGGCTCTGTACCTCCTCCATAATGACATGTGAGTTTCACCTGGGGTCCTTTGACCTCCCCAGCTCTCTGCTGGTCTGTTTTTGGCCCTATACATCCTTCTCAAAGACCTGTAGGCCCTGCACATCGTTTTCTGTGACCCATACGCTCTACACATCCTTCTCAGTGATCTGTAAGTTTGTATGGATCACAGAAATCAATCCTGTTTGATTTCTTGGCACAATAGAGTAAGTACTGTTAAAATTCACCATAACTGGACTGGGTGCGGAAATAAAATGTGGACTCTAAAGTTTAATAAGTGGGCCTTTGTTATTTTGACGTTATCATATGCAGTAAATACTAATACACAGACAGGGTATTTATTGCTGTGGTGTAGTGATGTGTGGATACAGGATGGAGGAATGTTGGGACCCTTGTTCTAAATGAAAGTCTGTTTTCAGGAACAATGCACGGTATCTTTGGAAGAGGATTCCTCAGGCAATAAAGACCGTAAGTGAATTACTAAAGAATTATTTACATTTTTAGTTTTTGTTGTTTTGTTGCTCTTTGTGTTATATAATCTGGATGTTTGTGACTAGCTGGTCCATTCTCTGCATATTCTACAAAAGCACAATAATTAAATCCGTTAAATATCTTTGCATGATTAGCTCACCTCATTGACATTTTAATGAGATAGAAATTTCGCTCTTTAATTAAATGTTGTCTCTTCATTTTTATTAAGCATTTGTTTCCATTGAAGAATGGAATAATTCTTGTTTTAGAGCAAACCAACATTTTCCAGTGAAATGAATGAATTAATAACATAACATGAGAAAGTGTTTTTTTTTAACCATTGTGAAACAGGTTCCTCGTGGCTTAATAATACTTACTGTACCCTGTAGGTCTTGTCTGACTACCTGTAAATAGTCTATAAAGGCACGACTGCTT
>JAODJW010000035.1:19010664-19025428 GCA_026777045.1 Hyperopisus bebe | reverse complement strand
AGGGAGCATGAGGAATCATTTTCACGCATGACTTGGTCACCACAGAGTTGTGACCTTAACCTCATTGAAGGTCTTTGTGATGTGTTAAAGGAGCCTTTATGGAGTGATTCAACTCACTTGCCAATACAGGATCTTGTTGAGAAATGAATGCAAATCTGAATGTAAATGAAGGGTGAGATGTTGCATATGCTTGTGGAAACAATGGCATGAGAAATGTTCACCATAATCAAAGCTAAAGGCGGCCCAACAAAAAATTAAAAAATTTTGGCCAGGCAGTGTATGTGTGTGCGTGTTTGTGTACACACGCATACGCACTATACTATGATTTTGGAATTCAGGAAATCTTTTATTTTCCTTGTTAAGCCTTGGAAGGTGAATACAGGAATGCATGCTGGAAATCTTCGCTTTTATCCTATTGTGGAAAAAAACTGCATGTCGTCTGATCTGAATTATAGAAGTGTGAATGGATCTGGATGACAGGATGCTGGAGAGGAATGTCGAAAGGTCAGAAGGCAGTGAAGTCGCAGCTGGAAAACTATCAGAAGTCACAGTCACTCTAGTCCAAATGGATGTTCTACACAGGTGTGTCATCCCTCCTGTCTGTGAAAGACATGAAAAGATGCAGAGAATGTATCATAGCCATAGAGACCTGTTTTGCTCTTTAAACACACACATACATTACCAATTAACTGGAGGCTGCAGGAAGAGAGACATGCTTCAGAGGTTAGGTAACAAAAGGTAAATCAAGCACCACATGATTTTTTTTCTTTTTTTATATATAATTAAACACAGATCTACAGTCCTGTGGAGCCACATGCAAAAGTACCCTTTCAGCCACTAATTATTACCACCTGTATTTATTGCATCTAGGGATCTGCATCTGGAAGCTGATTATTATGGAAAATATGCGTATGTATAAAATTTCAGGTGTTGTGACTACATAAGATGTGTAAACAGAGGGAAAAAGAATGGCAAAGACTGAGAACAGAAAATGCAAACCGTAACTTAACTGTTTCGATGAGTCAGGGTTTCCTGTGGCAAATATCCGTCACGATCAGCCAAGCCAATGTAAACCAACCACATCAAGAAGTGTTTGGTTTTTATCCAGCAAACACTGTGGAAAATATAACTTATTAGTCAAAACTAAAATCGTATTGGCATTCCTGTACATCCATTTATTCTTAATTAACTTCTTATGCACTACAGAGCTCCTTGAAGCACAGGGCACTTCCTAGCCTGGAACCCTAACCGTAACTCCTCACATAGAGAGCCGAGGGCAGGATTCAAATCCCCAGCCCCGCACTGAGACCGCACTGTTGCTCCCTAAATGCCAGTAAGTAGTACGGTGTAGTCATGGAGGGTATTTTATGATGTGGACTGGCAAGGTCATGAATTGTAACTATTCTCACCACATGAGTTATTGGCTCAGAATGTGTGATATGGAAAAGCGCAGGCACTGACCTTGTGAAGGTGATATGTTCTGTATATTTGGATGTAATACAATGCAATCAGTACAATAACCTGTAGTACAGTGTGACCCACTATAGTACTCTGTGGATAATCAGGTGTGTGCTGTAACTATGGCGACCCACCTCTGGTCTGCCCTGATTGGTTCCCAGCTGGGTAAACTCTGATTCATAAAACAAGGGTTGGTGCTGGCCGGTGTAGCTGCTAACTGTTGTGTACTCAGCTAATTTTAGAGTGTGATTCAGCCTGGTCTTACCTCCAAGGGGAAAACAAAATGAGAGGTGACTCATCAGACAGATTAATTTGCTGTTGCTAAGGGCAGCTGACACCATGTTGCATGCCGTCGTCGACTGGCTTTGGATACAAGCAGTTTCAGCTGTGCCACAAGTATTATTTCGTTAAGCTCACGCCATGCGGTTTTGCTTGACACAGAAGCGTCATTTCAGTGCTCTGTGGCTATCCCGTTAAGCTTCCGTTCTTTCAAAGAGTTTTGGCTTTTTGACCACTGTTTGTGTTTCTTGATACTTGATTTTACTGCTTGGAAATAGCCTTTTTAAGCCTTTTTGTATTTTCATGTTTTTTTTCCCAGTAATTATTATTGCTTCTTTTTGTCCTTAAAAATGCCGTTATGGATAAACGGTATCATATTTCGGTATCGTGCACCATTGTGTAAACACGTAGGGCTTCAAAATCAGTCGCTTTTTAGTACTGCACAGTATCTTTGCGTTCAGACCTACATGTTGCAGCAGTCAGTTTAAGGGAAGGATATACCATCCACACTAAGAGGCATCCCAGCCTCGTGCTCTGAGCTGCCTGACAGGGGGTCCAGGGTCTCCACACCCCCGACCAAGACATGGCTATAATATAGATGAATTGAGGAATGTTTAATGTGGTTCAACTCAGCTTGGTCCTAAAGTGAAGGACCCATAGTAGAGGAAGTAAATGCTGACCAAGTAGCTAAGTTAGGTAATTTAACACAAACAAGTGCATGTTCTACAGTTTTTCATGTAGTTTTAGAATATGGCTTCCAATTTGCTGCCATACCTCTGGTTTTGATACAATTTACAATTAAAGTTCAACATAAATTATAGTAAATGTTACATTAAAGAAACAGCTCATCATTTCTTTCCTGGTCACTTAGCACTGCGAAACTGTTTCTGGCATGATTTTCTTTTGTACCAAGCATCAGTATTTTGTCTGTACAACAATAATCAGCCATCATATTTACATTCCAATGTCCTTGGTATCTTCACTCCATTTCACTAATATCTTGCTGAAATCTCTCACCTTGCTCCTCACTATACTCACCCAAATTTTCAGGAAAGTAATAAAGGTGCGAGTCTAGGAAACCTTGACACTCATTCTACATCCAAGATCTTGAAAACGACATCATATCCTTGACGTGAACCTCATAGTCGGATGACTTCTTGTTTCTGAGAAATCCATCAACGACTTTATGGAATTCTTCCCAGGCTTGCCTCTCCACTGTCACCATTTTGGCTGCAAATACACTGTCCTTCAGCAACCTTCTTATTTGTGGTCTGCCTTTGGACCACAGTTCTGCATGCAAAGGTCGGCGTCAGTGGACTGCAGCAGCATACCTTTAAGTTTACATAACTGCAAGCTGCCTGTAAACCCTGCTGACTAGTTTGTACAAAAATATTAGTCTTACTTACAGGTTACTGGTGATTTTATATGACCGGTATCTAAATGACATTATTAGATATACAATGCATTGTATATGAAAAACGTTAAGTTGAAATCACAGAAAAACCAGACATGCTGGAGCAAAACTAAATATACTAAAAATGTTTGTTTATGAAGGGTGTTTGAAAAATGTCATTTGATATCATTCATCAAATCTGATGTCGACTAGTGTTATCAGCTGCTGCAGAAAATTTCTCGCATTTATTTGGCATGATGTTCTGATAAATGCCTTGAAACTTTTCATTAAATCATTGCTTGTGATTCTAAAATATATATAATATGCAGCCAAAGAATCATAATACTTTTGAAAAACCATAAAATTTCCATGATTTTTATGTTTCTGTTAATAGTTAAATACTTCAGCCATAATTATTACTATCAAACGTCAGAAGCTTTCATTTTCAATGTCATAAAAACGTTAAATGCTGAAAAATGCACTTTTAAAATGCAAAAACTCATGCAATATGTGCAAACGATTATTGCTTTTTGTTTTTGATGGTGAGAATTTTTCACTTGAACCATCACATGCTCAGAAGTTTCCGTGTGAGTCAGAGCCGTCTGAGATCCAGAGGGTCCCTTCGGGGTGGGGGGTGGAGGGGGCACCGGGCTCACTCGTTTTGTGAATTCTTTATAGACGCTCATTTTAGACGAAGGATTTATGTCCCACACGCAACAAAGTCCTTAGAAGTCTGAAGCAGATGACAGCAGATGTTTGAGCCTCTGGTCCAGATGTGGAATTCAAGGTGTATGTTGAGCAGAAAGAGGTCACAGCATCACCTGATGTAAACCTCCTTACGCAGAAGCCTCAATGTGTGTCCATATGAAGAGTACCTGGATGAGCACTTCCTGTTGTGTGAACAGCAGCTGAGGGGTTCTGCACTGGGGTGGGCGTGGGAAATCCGTCCCGCCTTCACACGCCCTCTCTCTAGCCTGGTCTTACTCTTGGCTTGGGAGTCTAATATCCAAGGCCAAGATATTTCTCAGACTACTGTTTAAAGGGCCTTCAGGATTTGGAGACAGAGTTAGCCGCCAAAGCTAAGATCAAACAAAAAGAGCCCCAGTGCCCTTTAAATTAAATTCCCTTGATAATTTCTCAATAGAAAAAGTATATGATTTTAAAAGTCAGACATTGCAATTGATGAGATTTTTCAGCGGCCTGTTTTTAATTGTTAGTGGGAGTATTGTTGAGAACAGATGGCTTCAGTCTGGTGGTACTTATGAGTCATACGGCTTTTATAGCTTCAGTTAATGGATGTGCTTGATAAACGGAAAACAAAACCGTAAGCCAAATCTCCTTTGTCACATGTCCACATTTCCACAGGCATGTGCTGGAAACTGGGCCTCTGGTTCTCCTCAAGGCCTTGCAATATAACCAAAGAAAGGGGGGTAAGAAGGGTTGAAAGGAGTGTCAGAATTCCCCCTTAGCAGCAACTTAAATGTTTCTAGTGCTGCCCCCTGCAGGTAGCCTGCTCTCCTTACTTTTCACGCGGTTAAGCAGACGGTTAACGGTTGCACACAGAGAGTGAGACACAGCCGTGGTTAAGGTCCCTTATATACCTGATTCTGAATGCTGAGCTCCTTTTTAAACTATAAATTTCTTCAGACTAATGTAACATAACCACGTTATTCGTTACGAGTGAAAAAGCGCAGGGCTGCTATTTTCTTACCGTGTTGAAAGTAGTGGTTGTAAACACAGAGAATCTCATTATTAAAACGAAAGGCTCCCTGCAGAGCATCACACAACCAGACATTTTGACATACAGGCGTTTTAATGTACTCTGAAGAACAGCTGGTTTACATTCACTTTTGCTGCATTTGTGCTGTTGCTCTCTTCTGCTTCTGGGCAATGCGAGTGGCCAGTAAATAGCAGAAGATCCGGCTTTTCCCTGGGTCCTCAGCTCATTGTGCGAATGCAATTTCCCTGTTACCAATTGCTGAGCTCCAGCAAAGTGAATTCAGTTTCCCTGAGCAGTTTGTATAGATGGCATTACTGCAGTGTATGAACAGAACCTAAAAGCAATTCGGCTCCAACACATTTTTCTAGCTTTTTATGTTTGTTTGACTAGTTTGTTAGTAAATAGTGGATTCGAGCCCAGACCAAATGAAATGACTTAACTGTAAATGCAGTTTTTTCATTACAGCTTCTGCAGAGCACAAGAAATTTTCTATCTTCTTATTATTTTCTCTTTTCAGTGGTTTTATATCCCACAAAAGGCCATTCAGTAGCTGCCACTGAGTGTGTCTGGCCTGTGATTGGCTGGCGTCCCATCCAGGGTGTCTTCTGCTTGGGACCTCTCTTTGTCTCCCTTTGCATCCTGGGAGAAGCTCCAGGCTGTTTACATTACTTCATGGGTTATGCCTGGATGATGACAAAACGTCCATCAAATTGCTTTTAAGTTTTCTGCTTAGAGCTCTGTAATTGTGAACATTAATCCCGCAGCTCTGTGAGTTCAAAAACACCAGAACCACACAGTCAAGTCATGGGTTATAAGTTTCCATTTAAATGGAGGATCCTAACTCTACTCTTTCCACCATGTTCTATAAGATACCGAAATGGGAAAGGGAGAAGCGAGAAATGCAAATAAAACCTTATGTGGCCCTCATCAGTTAGGGGCACCGCACTCCCCACTGCTAAAGGTAACTGGTAGCTGATGAACAGTGGGATCTTCAAGAGTATTGACCCATATATCTCTAAGAACTAAGATCAGAATTCTTCAGAATACAGTACTTCCTGTGAACGTGAACATGGACTAAAAATAACTCGGCTGAATCCATTTTATCTTGGGTATATTACTAGAAGTCCCAGTGCACTTGGAAAAGTTGAGGAGGAAAAGGATCAACAAGATGCTCAAACTCAATAATCACAGCAATTATCATGGCCTTGGGAAGCCTGAAGAAGTAGAAAGAAGACAAGACGCTCCAGAGGAATCCTGTCAGTATGGCTGACAGAAGGCAACATAGACATCATGTCACCTGATGGCAGGGGCGGAGCTAAAGAGTGAATAATTATCAGTATCAGTAATTGTTGTTTGGTTACTTGGCTAAGGTTAAGGCTGGGTAAGGGTTAAGGTAATCATGTCAGGATTTGAGTTTTCCCCATAGAAATGAATGGAGTCACCACAAAGATATAATTGCAAACCTCTGTGTGTGTGTGTGTGTGTGTGTTGATTCTATTATGCATGTTGTAATATTTATCATTATGACCACATTGTCAGTTTCTTTGGATGCTGGGTTTGTGTTTTATGCCACTGAAACCCCAATAAAATCACTGGGTCTAGATTTGTCACCCCAATGTAAAGGGTCAGGCTATGCCCCTGCCTGACAGCACCTCACAATGTTAATAGACAAAATGAGGAAACTCAGTGCAGTCCACTAGGTGATGCTGTGTGCCTAAAGTCTTCATCTAATGGGGCAGGAATCTAAGAGACTGTGAGCATAGGGGTCAGGAGTGGATTAATGTAGAGACAAGCCCCTCCCACCAGCTCCGCACGTTTTAAGACCGATGCTCTGTGCACTGATTATCAAATTTTTGGCTTTGCATCATATCAATTCCATCTCATTTCACTTTTAGCTAAAAAAATAGCTCAGTCAGTATATAACCTCCAGCGACATTAATATACCCCTCACTGGGTTAGTGATCGATCATTACAGAAATGTGTAAGATGTTTCAAACCCACTGCTTTGCTTAAACGTGGAAAGCAAAAGAACATAGCTATCTGAGAAAACAACCAGTTTAATATTACTGAATTGTTGTCTATGTCCATCAGCCTATGAATACAATGTGCTATAAGCCAAGGATCCCATGAACTCAACAGGAAACATAAGCTGCCCAACAGGAAGTTATGTCAGTGGAACTTTGTCCATAAATTGGTCAGATGTGAGACATATTGTGTAAAGGTGGAATGCTGTATCCTGAGGAATTCAACAACCCAAAATGCAGAATAATCCAGAACACCATCATCCCGTATAGTGTTTATGTTCTTTCCTAGATGTAGACACTTGTTTATGCCTGTTTGCAGTATGGAATTTGAATGTCTGTCGTCAGCAGCACCTTGTGCATTTCCCAAGGCTCTTTCCTCCCTCCAACACAAGCAAGGACATAAGACCCTAATGCAAGCTGATTACGTCTTCTGCCAGGATATTATTTAAACCATCTGCAAAAGATGTCTGGAAGAAGTTAAATGAGTCACAGGTCTGTTGTTTGTGAAGCTTTTTATGGCTGGATCTCTGTGACCTGATGTGCATCCAGATTATCAGCATCATATACAACCTCTTAGGGTCTTAGTGGGGTTATCTTGGTCTGTTCAACTAAAAGCATTTAAGATGAAAATAAAATTAAGTAGTCAACTAAGACACATAGAAATGCAAATACTTTATATTAAATAATAGCAACAGATGCCATGAATATTCTGGATTGGAATGTTTTACAGATGTGCTAATAAATCTCAGTGCCTAATGCCAAAAAGATGACAGTATGAGCAAATGATGTATTTGTATCTCCTGGTTTTTTGTGCCTAACTTTGTGCTCATTGATGGTCTGCAATCCTATACTGAGGTGGTACTGTGTGATCAGTTAAGAGCGATGGATGGATGAAGATAATTATGGCTTTAGAATTAGCTGAAAGCTTCACAACGCTTTTCATGAGCCTGAAGGACAGTCCCTGGAGTTGGGGGGAATGACGAAATAAGAAGGTTTGAAATCTATTCCGACAGGCCCGTCTACTCATGGAATGATAAGGAATACAAAAAAACATGAACCTGATTTGAAATTAAATGAAATTGAGTGAAGAAATGATTATATTTTATTGATACCCGTGGGGAAATTCCCTTTTCACCTACTCTATTTTGCTCTCTGTAACTGAGAGCAAGCTTGGCAGTGAAGGGCAGCCACCTGCAGCAGCGCCCAGGGAGCTGATGGTTAAGCGCCCAGCTCAAGGGCCCACAGATGTGCCAAGGCTGGCTTTGAACCAACAACCTTCCTATCACAGGCCCAGAAGCAAAGAACCACAGTCAAGCACTGTAAAATGGAAAACAGTGTGACACTGAATATCATCAAATTCTACTCTTCCAGAGCAGGAGGCTAATAACGTAGCACCAAACCCTTTCACCAGCTAGAGATCCCTGAAGCCCAGTTTCAGATGACTTTAATTTGGCGGGAGTGTAAAAAGCTTTGCTGACTAAAACCATGGGAGACTGTTACGCTGAGAGAGGCTCAGAAATCACTCACATTTTATATCGTCTGTTGTTACATCCAAATTAAAGGTCACAATGGAGAAAGTTTTTCTCCCTTAATCCCCTCTCTCTTTTTTTAAATTAATGTCCTGTCAGTGTTGAAAGAAATCTGGATTGCAGACTAGATAGCAAACATATGAAGCTCTCCAACACGGGGGAGATCAAAGGAAGACAAAGGGAAACTGCCAGGATTGTAAACAACAGATCCAATGTAGCTACTTAATTGTACTAATTGCTACATTATACCACCAGGAACCTAATAAATGATGGCACAGTCTGCTCTGAAAATGTTCCATACACATATACAAATTTTTCATTACACCGATCCAATGTAGTTATGCATAATAGCCCCTCCATAACGAAGCAAGCTGGCAAAGACTATTGTAGTAATTAGAATAATATTTATATAAAACCACATTTCAGTGATTGCTATAACATGGAAAGAGACTCCATGCCTCATTTCAAACAATGCGCCTATGTTATGTTATGATTTCCTTGTAATTAATTTTAGTATCTGATCCCTTAGGTAAATAGTACACATTTTCCATATATTTTACAGTTAAATGAAAGATTTTCTTGTTGACTAGATTGAGTATCAGATATTGGTTGGTCTTGTCCATAGGATCTTTTCCACATGACATAATCCCGCGTTCTATGCAGGTGCCACACAGTTACATCCTCAGAGAAAGATACTGTGCCACTAAATATGAAACAGACATAACACTTACTGGACTGCACATTATTGAAAGAGAAAGGATACAAGATTCACACCCTAAAATCTCAGTTCAGCAGGATACAGAATGCAGTTTCTTTGGGGGAATTTCCAGGGAGTTGTACCAAGTTGCAAGCTAAACCCATGCATCCGTTTTCCATGACTTGTACACAACTCCCCCTACAAAAGTAGCTCTGTCCGGCTTGATGATTCCTGTTAAACGTTTAAAGCTGCGAGAGCATGGAGTTGCCTTTGATTTAGACACATGCTTCTCATGTCAAAAAACTGCATGTTTATTGTGTTTTTAATTATAATAATACATATATAATCTGAGGGTACTTTTGGTGTTTGTTGAGTACTATTGGGGTTTTGATAATTTTCCAGCATGCAGCATGTCCCCAACCAGCCCTGAGCCATACATTGGCTCACAGTCAAGAGCATCATGGTCAACAAGATCCCACCAAGTACAGAAGACTGCCTCAATTTGAACCCAAGTTGTTAAGAATTGTGCTTGTTTGCCCACAGAGCTTGGGTGCTGGTAGATGGCGCCTGTTCCAGGTCATCCAGCCGCCTTGTTTCAGCCTTGGCTCTTACTCACTTACTCATTTTTCTCCATCTCTGTTACACCCATGTGGCACCTTGGTTCCACATCGCCACATCCCTGCCACCGAGTCCTTCTCTTCATACATTGAAAAGGGAAATTGCATCTAATATCTGTTGCTATGCTGCTTGGCAGGGGCAGTTTGTAAAGGCTGGCATGTTTATAAGAAACTGTAGCCATGCTGACTGCAGAGCAGAGCAAACTCAAAGAGGAAGCCTGTCAGCACAAATGAGGATGGGAGAGGGGAATTTTACATAGTTGTTTACACTGTGCATCATCAATGCAGAGGTGTATCCTGGGAATGGTGTCTGTACAGAGTCAGAACATTTTAGAATGCTGCAGTCAATTTACAATGTCCTTATATAATCACTTAAGCTAAACACTGCATTACAGTAAATAACCACTAACTGTGACTGTAGCCTATGTCATGTGGTTGGTTTTTGTTACACCTGTATAGTGATGAAGTCATCGACCAAGTAGAGGGACTTCACATTTAAACCCGAAGACATTGTGGAATTAGTTAGAAACACCCTAAAAGAAAAAAAAGCTAAAACTAGTGCATAGATGCTCAATTTTGGAAAGCATGTTTTAATTTGAATATTTTTAAACAATGTGCTCAGAGATCTGTTTTTTCTTCGAACACAATCTGTGTTTGATACAGACAGAGAACTATAGTTTATAACCAGCCCCCTAAAAATACATTATTCTACTTCGAGGAAGAAACACTTTATTGTTTCACAATATGAAATAAATAAATAAGCCAAATCAAGCATCTTTGTTTCTGCGTCTTGGTACTGGAAAAATGTTTCAGAAAACAATGTTCCTGTCATTGTCATAGATTACCATTTTCATACAAAATAAAACTCCAGCATTCCTATAGTTTTGCTGTGGGCAAAATGCGCATGTGGAAATATTTAATTAGGCAGAAGTATTATTGCAGTAACAATATTGGGCCTAACACAGAGCCATGTGGCACCTCGCTAGGTACTAACTATAGGTTGTGCCATTGAAGCCACTGATGCCATTGATTATCACCAGTTCTTAAATAAACTGTCTAAACAATCGAGAGACTGTCCCTACCTTGTGGAATTAGGAAGCTGCAAAAGGTATATATGTAGTCAGAGGCCATTTGCGCACTGTAGCTTAAACAACTAACCAAGCTAGACATACATATTTAATTTAAAAATAATGGAAACTGAAAATCATGTATTTTTATTAAACATATAAAAAGTTGAGACATGAGCAAGCTACTGACTCTCTGTCAACAGTTATGTTTTTTCCATACAGTTTTTGACAGTTTGTATTAAGATATTTGTCACGATGTTAAGAAATCAGGAGGGAAGTCAAATTGGCAGGCAAGCTGAGATGCCACAGCAATGCAGTATGTGATGACTGATCGACACTCTGTGGTCACAGTCGTTGAATTACACAACTAAAGTGGCTTGGATGGCATAACCAGGTTGACACCTGAGGAAACACACACTTCAAGAGGTCATCACTCATCCATGGTGTGTCTGATGTCAGCTCATTCGCACACCACTCATCTGCTGTAGATGCCATAATCTCATTGTCTTAAAAGAACTCAAGGGGAGATTAGAATTAAATCCCAATGGAAAGTAGTTTATCATCACATAGCTGAAGATTACACAAGTTAATATTCAGATGAAACTGAGTTAGAAAATGTCTAATTTCAAGTTAGTGCTTTTGACACTTTTTGTTGTGATACTAAACATTTTAAAAAAATGCATATTATGAAAAGTAGATGTTGTCACGCCCGGCTCGTCCGAGCCTCGTGTGTGCCACGCCCCCCTCATTACCTCGTGTTACTTCCCGATTGTCATCACCTGTTACCTGTTATTTTCTGCCTATCCCGTATATTTAGTCTGTGTCTGAGTCAGTGTTCCCCAAATCCGTCACCGATGTCAGTCTATCGTTGTCTTGCGGATCTCCCAAATTAACCCCGTATGCCAGTATTACCGGCTTGACTCGCCTGCTTCCCCACTCGCCTGCCTGTTGCTTCATATGGAATAAAAATTGGAATGTAGTTGAAATGGATTACTGAATTACTACAACTTAAAGGCTATATGGTCTCATAATAGTAATTTTTTGTGGTTTAAAGAAGTTTCAGTCCAAGCATAATGTCCAAAAACTGCTAGTGTGGCAAATAATGTTCATAGCACTACATCCATGATTACCAGCAGAGAGAGGCTCATTAAGAGAGCCCCAAAGAAGCTGCCACCACAAACTTGGATTCCTACTTAGAAGTTTTCATGACCAGTTTTGTCATTTTTGTTGGTTTGTTTTATTGTTTTATGCCTGTGAATAAAAGATCTGAAAGATTCTTCAGCATTCATATTAAGCAGCTTATTTTTAAATTTTGCTGATTGAACATAATGCTTAATTGATTCATAAATTATGGGAAATTCAAAGCAAAAGACCTATTTAGGCAGTTTGATTTCAATGGTTCCACTACCACTTCCAATAAAAGTGTGCTGAGTTTATGGGGAAATGTTATCCGACAATATATTTTCCATTCCCAATGCACTTATTTCTAACAGTGTACAATGCCAGCCTGTGTTTTGTTCACTGTTTATAGGACTATATGTGTTTTCCCCCATTAAGGTTTCATTTTACATATAATAACATTCAGTAAAAGCATTTTCAAGTTCTGATCCTCACATTGCCTTTTAATTGTGCAAACAGCTCATCAAAACCACATGTAATTGAAGAACAACACATTATTCTTAAGAGACAGACAAAGAGAAAAGCCAGTAAACTGGGTAAATTACAATAGTTTAAGATGTGAAAAAGAGTTAGAGCATCACAGCAGCTCTTTCCAGGTTAACTTTGTTTTCTGTTTTCCAAGAGTTATAAGGAAGAGGAAGGCTTAGATTTGTATGAAAGTATGCACAGATAAAAATCGCTGACTTGAACTGATGTTTCTCTGACTACAGAGCAAGCCTTAATCTCTGGTGTTCAATTTTGTTCTTTTACAAAGTGGGATATTATTCAAAAGATCTGTATCAGTTCATGCCACTCAAATGTCTTACACTACTACAAGCAAATAAGATGATTTTATTCTTAGCCTTATGTATTGCATTATCATGTATGAATTTCAATGGTAGAAAAGATCACCAGAATAATGAATTTTTCTCAGGTAAGGCATGACACTTAATAAATTCATGCCATAGGCATACTAGAGATTCAACAGGACTATAGATGGTGCATGGTGTTTAAATGACAGATTTTTCCCAAGTTCTCATCTCTGGCTAGTCCTTTAAGAATGGACCAAATTTTCCCAGGGAGTGAAACATACTTGTGAAACCATATTTTCCAGTGACTCACCAGCATCACTGAGAGTTCTGTTAAAGTTTGAGCTTCTTGGGTTTTTGAAGACCTACCAACAAAATCTTTTGAAACCCGTTTTAACCACATTGGTCATTTTGCAATGAAGCAAATGTTTCTGACTATCATGTTTAAATGCGTTGGAGCGGCACGTCCTCTCTTCTCGATGCGCCCATTGATGTTTTACATTGCCACAGCGGCGGAAACATTCAGCAGAAAGTACTGGTGAATTAATGATTTATGAAATATGTGTTCTCAAGACCTCCCCTGCAGTTGGCCAGTTATTGATTAAAAAGTAATATTTGCCTGACAATTGAATGCAATATTCAGTATTTGGTTTGAAGATGACAGTGCACCTTTCATTTCACTCTATTGCTATTGCCTGGTGTCTTTCATGCTGATCCATAAATAACACTGAAAATAAATATTTAAGGAAAAAAAAATTCTGTCCGATCACAGGTGTGGCATTATTCCTTGAATTCTGTTCTGTTCCACAATCCGTTCAAGATCTTTAGTCTTTTGTGTTGCAGTATGTGAAGTACATCGGTCTGTTCCATCATGGAACTTGTACTCCATGGGATTTAGGGAGAAACACCTGGTTACATTTTCTGCTGTGACTCAGCCCACGTGTGTTTATACAATGTCTCCATTTAGGCCTGTTCTGTTTGGCAGTGGTGGGATTTGTGTCCTGGGTGAATCATGCCTATTAGAGCCAACGTTCTGCTCAATCTGGAGACTAGTAACTGGTCTCCACTTTCTGCAGTACTTTACCCAAAGCAAACACACAACTGACTCCAAACATCCCTGGAACATTTCACATGGGAAATCTGACTTTACATCATGTTTCATCTAAAGCCAATAACTGGAGGATAAATTTTAGGAAGCACTTTAGCTCTTCATATTATCATAATATCATAATATCATATTGCTGCTTACATTTCCCCAGAAAAGCTTATTTAATGCATGACTCTAATTTTGTGATTAAGGGTTCATTTTCCTCGTTGTAAAATGCTTTCTTCCCCACCCAATGATTGCATCTGCAATCTGACCTTGCAGAAAATCCGCAGTAGAGCAAGAAATGTGAAGACATTTGTGGCGCCCACAACTGGACTGGCCGCTGTCCCGGTGGGCCAGTGGCTTTGTGTGCTGGACCCCCTACCTACCCGCTTAGAAAAATTCATCAGGGGGACCCCAAAGTCAGGACCGACTTTTAATTCCAGTCCAGTCCTCGTGGTGTCAGTTAGCCTAAGTGCTGTGACATCATTAACATTCATGAGTTACTGTACTTCTGAAGATTATGGTTTTGGCAAGAGTATGTACAAATTTATCTCTCATTGTTTATTTTGTGTCAGTGCACCAGAGGCATAATTATCATCAGCACAGTGTACCTTAAGCACCATGTCAGCCAATCAGTGATCACATCGTCTGCACTTTGTTCCAATAATCAGTAGTAAAAGAACCATACCTGTCATTTTAAAATACCAGTTGTGGACGTCCAACATTCAAAAAGCAATTTAAGATTAATCATACATAGAATGCATATTTAACCAAATGATGATTCATTTTGAAAATGTTAGAGTTGAGTGGGTTGAGATTTAAGACTGAGAGGATGTCTCCAATGTCACTCCTCCTGGGGGGTGCTGCCTGGAGACCTCAATCTATCAAGATGTCCAGCACACCCTGCAACATGTGACGTCGCC
>JAODJW010000035.1:18995002-19010616 GCA_026777045.1 Hyperopisus bebe | reverse complement strand
CTCACTGGGGGCTTTGGGTGGGGATGCTGTAAAGTGCTTTGAGACGATGTAATGTTGTGATAATGCGCTATACAAAATTTGTTTGTTGTTTGTTTGTTGATAAGCTTTTCCCCATCTTGGATTCCTTTTATCCAGTATATTTCTCTTCCAACATTTGGTGCCAACTGTAAAAAAGTTAATGGAAAGCATGTATGTATTCAAACAATCATGGAGTAACTTGTGTTTCATTCACTTGAGCATTTATGGTTGTGGTCAGTCTACATAATAACATTGCCCTATACCTGTAGGAAATGTGATAGGCAGGTTATCTGTTACTTATTATTTTTAACAAGATGAGTGTGATTTAATGGATTAGATTAAGGTAAAAGCGACCAGTTCAGTGACAACTTTGTAAACTTTATAATACAGCACTAGCCATTTATTTTGCTTTGTGCTTGAATATTTGATCTTTTTCATGTTTTGACAAAAACATTTTAAAGAATGTCGCAAAGATTGTTGCTGTGTGACACTGTATGAAATGTATTTTTATGCACCACAAGCTCAATACATCCGAACAAGCCCTCCAGTTAGGAAGACTGAAAGCCATTATTCACATATGGAAGAAATCAAAGGGCTTGCTGAAAATGAGTCTGAATTCAATGTTTGATATAAAATGACTCCTTTGTTAACTTGCAGCTCACAGGAGGAGATGATCACGGCTTTCTTAGGTTCTCCTTTGTGGGGGATGTTACATAAGAACATAAGAACTATACAAACGAGAGGAGGCCAATCGGCCCATCCAGCTCGCTTGGGTTGCTGTTGCTGTTTATTAGACCTTAGAGCGTCGTCCTTTGCTAAATTTTTCATGCCTGGTTTTATCTAGGGCCCCTTGTCATGCTTAGCAGTACAAAAAAGAACATAGATTCCCACCAACTTCTACGACTAGTAAAAAAAAAACTGAAATAAACCTTGATAATCCTGAGCGAGAGCTATACTGACAAACAATTACTAAATCTAAGCCAAGCATTAACAATTTATACAGAAGAGGCATTAGCACAGAACCCAAAATGACAGTTTGGCCTTTCTTCTTTTAACTTAATAAGCAAAGCCTTCCCAGTACATATGCTGGGAGCTCTGTGATATGGTGAAGGAGACCACACACGATCATGTTAGTTTTGGAGAACAGGCATGCGGAAACCCTACCTGAACCGTAAATACAGCCCACAAAACTCTTCCAGCCCCCGGAACCTACATGATCCAGACTAGATAGAAGATAGAAGAGTGTTTCCTAGTCCGGTCGTTGGAACCTGCAGACAGTCCACATTTTTGCTTACCGGGAGCTGGGAGGGGTCAAAAACGTGAACCTTCTGTGGGTCCCCAAGGACCAGATTGGGAAACACTGAGATAGAGAATCTAAACGATTTTATGGCTAGAAAAGTCACTGCAGACAAAATCAAGATGTCAATGACTAAACGTCAATGGTGTACAATGAAAAATCAGAATGAACTGGAGACTAACAAATCATTATTAACTGTTCCATTTTGAGTTCTTAAAAATTATGCTTAAGAGTAAAACTCTTGATTGTGTACATTTAACAGGAAATAAATTTGAAAGTCTACTGTCAACTGCATGATAGAGTACTGCTTTAAAATAAACACTGGAAAATGGCACATTAATAGAAAGCATTTTTATTTCCTCACCCCAGTCTGAAACAAAGTAATAAAACAAACAAAAAATCAACAGTTTTGACAAGTACATTCCATCTTGTATGAACAGGACTGTGTGTTTGAAGTGCACTTAAAATATGAAGTTTGCCCACTGTGCTTGAACAAAATGGCTGTCATTTTTTACACATGGAGATATGTAAACTAGCTTAAAATCTATATCAGTGTGGATGATTATGTTAAAGCATTGGGTGACCCAGAAAGAGTTTTCAGTGAAATTAACCTGAAACAAATAAGATGTAATCTGTAAGTCTTTGAGTACTATTAAAACGTAGTTACTTTTGGTTATTTTCGTACGACTAATTGTGGGAAAAACTGTATAAAATTATTTCCGAACTATTTTATAAAATTCATTGCAATTCACAATACACACCAGGTAAATTTAATACATCCACTGCAGATAAAAAAGATAGCACCAATTTGATAACTATGCATCAGGTCGTTGATTTTCTTGTTTAGTGTGACGAAAAGATAACAGATCTCAGGGCCGTCTCAGTGCCATCAGCATTGCTTTGCTGCGCCTTCTTTACTGGACTTTTTGCAGAGGTAAAACCTGATTGTTCATGTTTCTTCCCTATGTTCTTACAGCTTCTCCAAGCCCTTGATTGAAAGATGCTGTGTAGAAGACAGACCTTATATATTATCAAACAATTTACCAGACAATCACATCTATCACCTTTCCTGACTGTTTAAACTCAGGGATAGACTGTTTTAAAAACTTTAAAATAATGCTTCCAGGTTTTAAAAATTAAAGGCTGAAAAGCATTTTTCAATGTTTTATACACAGTTGAAAGTCTTCAATTTTATAAAAGCACTGAATTAGAACATAGGTTGGGGGTTGGGTGGTCCAGAACTCACCTGCTGTCCCACAGGTCTTCTCGCACTCTTCCTGGGTCTCGAAGCGGTTCTGGTTTCCTCCACAGCCTCCATACCAGAAGCGAGCACAGCTCCTACTGGGGAAGTCAAAGTGCCACTGAAGGACGAACTTGGCGCAGGTGCCCTCCTCCTTGGGAAGCTGGCAAACGCTGTTCGCTTTGGGTCAGAGGAAAGCGAGAGTCACACGGGAACAGTGATAGGCAAGTACTCACAGCAGCCATTTTCTGATGGTCCTCTCCAATGCGGCATGCATTTATATCTTGATCCCAAAATTAACGTAGAATAAATCTTTATTTTTATGTTTTCCAGCCATCATACTGGGGCGGTGAGCAGCTCAATGGGCTAAGTCTCTGTGCCTGTGGTCAGGAGGTCAGTGGTTTGAGCTTTGTCCTTGGCAGAACACTTACATATCTGTGGGCCCTTGAGAAAGGCCCTTAATTCCCAGCCTCAAGGGTGTTACACACTGGCTGCACTGTGACCCATGAGCAATGCAGAGCAAGATGGGGTAAGCAAAGACAAGAATTCCAACGTACTTGTGCAAATAAAGGATTTATCATTTATTTGCATATATACCTAGATGGCTTTTGATGTGAGGGCTCACGATCACGGGATGGGCAGACATTGCGCTTGCCACTACTCGTGGGTCGGGCGAAGTGGATTTTGGCTACAGGCTGGATGGTGCCTGGTCTCCAATTAAGCCGAATCCATGTATTATCGATACATTCCTTGACATATAGAAATTTGCTGAAGTACTGTTTTAGTGCTTTGGGGGCGGGAAGGCGGGGGCAGTGTGTCCTTCAGTAGGGTTAGGATACTGTGCCTGTGAATGAAAGTTTAGATGACTGTTTCAAATCCTGTGACTGGCGGAATGTTTCCACCGCTGGGCCCTTGTGCAAAGCCCTTAACCTCGGATAACTGGCTGACCCCGCTTTCTAAATGATACATTATTTTGGATAAAAGCATCTGCTAAATAATTCAATGTAAGAGAAACCGGGAACAGATTTATTTTTGTCCCGATAAACTGTAGTGTCACATGACTAACTGCCAATGGCTAATGGGGCCCAAAAGCTGTCCGATTTGCTCTTTGTGTTTACATACGCCTTGGCAAGAAGATGCAAGGCGATTTTATTTATTTTCAAAGAACAGATTTTGCCTGCTCAACAGATCATTCCATTTTAATGTTTATTTTTTAAAATATTTTAATATTTAAAGTTTATAGTTCACAAGACGTATAAATAATATTACTTAAATAGAGAAATATTTGGCGTCTTCCATGGAAGGGATTAAAGAAATAAGTAATTTATGAAGTAATCCCCCCCCATATTTCAGCATTGCAACTGAAGTTTTGCATTTACCTGGCATGGGCAGGTGCTCCGTCTGACTGTCTCTGAGTTGCTGCGCCGGAGCTGCAACCAAAGACAGGCATAATATTAAGGATATGGGATCAAATAAAGCCAAGAAATAGAGGCAGTGACTATGGCCCACTTCTAACTTGAATACCTCACTGGCCAAAACAAGTTTCAGTTTCAGGTTTTTGAAAAAGCACATTTCTGTTCTTCTGATGCGCTTCTGATACGCTTCAGTGTTCCACACACTTGCTCTGGCCTGCCATTCAGTTTCAGAGCTCCTCTGGTATTAAACTCGATACCTTATATAGCAAAACCTTCACATTCGCAGACTTGGCATTTGCGTTTCCGGTTAGTAGCGAGTTGCCCGTGAACAATTGAATGGAAATATTTTTGCAGCTTGCTTAAAGATCACAGAAACTCCAACATTTGACACGTAGGTCAAAAACAATAGTGAAAATGATTCTGATCACATAAAATCATATAATATATATAAATGTTAGTAATACATAATAAATTTTAGTGTAAGTGTACAATATCTTAATATTGAAATTCTTGACTTCGGAATGCTACTCGTCTTTGTTTTGGGACCAAGTCTCACTCAGTTTTCAGTGCCGATAATTTAGCATTTTTAACAATGGGTCCAACACACAGTGCTTCCAATGTCTACGGTACTAACTTTGCACATATAGGGGCATAACTTAGATGGCTTGTAAATTATAGAAAAAGCTCTAGATACTGGTACTGTTGTTTTAGAAATCGGTAATAAGCTGACTTTTTATGTTCATTCAGGCTAGCGCAGTGTTATGAGTGGAGCTTAGGGGGCCCGAGGATTATTTGCATATTTTCTCATTTGCGGGGATCTTCATAACAAGGTCTATGCAAATGTCAAGGGGTTGCTAAACTTATTTTCTACACTAATTATGAATGTAGTGAGTGACAAACCATCTCTTTTAGCAGTGTTACTGACAGACATCTAAATCTCTCTAGTCAAGGCATGAAACAGTCTTCTCACCGATCTCTGGCTGTTCCAAAGGAGTGGTGGGTGAATCTACTTTTATCCCCACTGGCCCGGCCACATTGCTCTGTGCTGCTTCTGATGGGTTAAAAGGACATGCTGTCACTCATTCCTCCAACAGGTGGCGCACTCAAGGACGACCAGCCAAGGCAAATCACAGCTTAAGACAAACTTAATCAGTACGTCACAAACTCACTGGTGCTGACAATGCCCTTGTAGACTGCCCCAGGTTGACCATGAGTGTTGGTGGTAACCACCACGTGGTATTTCTGAGCGCTCTCCAAGCCGGTTAGCAGGAGCTCTGTGCCGGTCACGTTCACCCTTAGCACCAGGGTGTGGTCCAGCAGGCGGGTCACGATGACGTGGAATTCGCCCTGCTTATCAGCATGAGGACCGGTCCATCGAAGCACCAGACTGCTGGAGGTGACATTTCCCACATGCAGCTCTTCTGCTGGCCATTCTGTGAAGAAGCAAACAGGAATTGCCAAAGGGAAGGGTGACTTTCCCACACAGCCAGAAAAATCAACATGGGACATGGATCTGCATCAGAATTTTCTGTAACAAATTACAGCCAGATGTTATATTCTGGTCAAATACCAAAACACCATCATATTTCCATTTAAAAAACGTTTTGGAAATCCTGATGAAATCCATTTTAGCCAAAGTCCTGTTTAGATGCCTTGCCTTTTGGCCTCCTTGACTGATCAGCCTGGATTTCATGCTGCAGCTGGTCATTCCTGCAAGAACAGGTTTGCAAATATAAAACATTGATCAAGGTGTTGTCTTCTGATATTATTTGAATATTTACAATCGGTTTAAACAATAATTTCAAGATTATAGGTAAAAATATATTTTGGCAAGGTCTAAGAAATGTGAGCAGTTTGCAAATATAAGTGAGTATGTTAGAGGGGCAGCACAATTTCAAAGTAAAATAATGTCTACAAAATACAAAAATTCTGACAATGGGCTGATGGGACAGACAATTAGTGTGTAAATATATTAAATGGCTTGTTTACTCACATGGGCACTTGCTCTTGAGTTGGTAAGATGGCCGTTTTGGTCGACTGGTCACCCTGGAACCATTTGCAGTTCTTGGCAACTTCCAGAGACATATGTACAGCATTGTCAGCTGTAGAAGGATATGCAGACAGAGGTGTGTGAGGCATATTCAGTGATATGTTGAAGGGCATGCAGAAAGCACATAATTTGCTGTTCCTATAGATTTATAGCAGTAATTCTGGTGCCCCCTTGAACCTTTACTCACTGGTGAGGTATTTGGGAAGCAGACGACCAAAGCGTTGGATGTACTCATCATTAAAGTGTGGGGCACTTTCGATTCGCTTAAAAAAGACGCTGGTCGGCTCGCTGGCCAATCGGCTCAGGATTCGGAAATCTTCTGCCCTCAACTGTTCACCCACACCTAGGACAACCATGATGTAGCCTTTGCACTTGGCCTCTGTGGCGATGTGCACCAATCTCTGTTCTTCCTGGGCATTTATGGGGCCGGTCACCATGAGCACGATAGCCTTCAGGTCACGTGGGTGTGGCGCCTTCTCGAAGATGTGCTCGATTGTGTACTCCATCGCACTGCCCAAGGCACGCATGCCTTCCAGCTGCAGCACCTTAGTGTGCAGGAAGTGCTTGAGGTTCTCTTTGGAGCTATGGTCAGTCAGACCAATGTCCACCTGCACAGGTGCGGCGCTTCCGTTGGGCTTGAACTCGTATGGGCTGTGCTGCACCACAGCAACACGAGCGTGATGGATTGAGCTCTTAGGCTCTGAAGCGATCTCCAGCTGGTCAATGATGTGGGAGATGTAGTGCTTCAACTCAGTGAACACAACAGGCCACGTGCTCTGGGAGCTATCCATTATGAAGGCAATGTCAATGTCAACGTCATTGGTGGACGACCTCCTATCTCTGCTTGGTTGTGGGGGGATGTAGTCACATATCTGCTCAGGTGCACAGAAGTCTGAAAGAATTCAGAATATTAGTCTTGTTCTCACGGAACTTCTGTTACAAAACCGGAATGCTATATCAGCGGCCACAATTGTAGAAACATTGGCATTATGCTTTAAAAATTACTACACAAATATTGGTGGTAATATATATAAACAATCAAAGAATGTTACAAATATCATACATTGGATGATTAAATAAGTAACAGGAGCAACAATTGAATAAAGTTTTTCAATCTCTAAAAATTGTAAGTGTATATAGAAAACTTTCATAGATAAAATAAAAAAATGAACAAATAAATGTTTCGATAACAATATGGTCGTTTGACAAAGGACAAGTCCACTATAGGCCACCACTAGTAAAGCCACCAGTGGCAGTCTCACCTAGACAGATGTGACATTTTATGATCTTGTTTATTGCTGAGTTGTACTGGGCACTTCCAGGTTGGGGTAGGACTATGACCTGTCCCACTGCTGTGTTGTTGATCTGTTACAACGAGAATGATTGATTTATCAACATCCTCAAGGAACAAGGAAACACAGATTCATAGAATGAAGAGACAGGACGTTTCTTTACTGGAATCATTATCCCAGTCTAGCTACCTGCAGGGCCTGGGACAGCGCACGGTCATCGCGGTTGGTGAGAAACAGTGGCGAGATCCCAGCATCGTAGAGGCGGAGCACGGCAGCATTCAAGGCGGGAGAGGCCCGCGTGACGCCATTGACGAAGAAGACAGCCACCTTGCGCATAAGAAAGCCGCTGCGTATGCGCTTGTAGGTGTTATGAGCCAAGAAGGTCATGGCAGAATCAAGGCTACGCTGCTTGCGGGTCTGAGGTGCCTGCAGCCCCTCCAGACGCTCGATGAGGCTCTTCTTCTTCAGTGCATCGGCGAAGCGCACCTCCGTGGTCACGTCGCTGTTGTAGAGTGTCACAGCCACCCGAGCCCCCCGCGGGCAGCTGCTCTCGGCGATGGTGATGTTCCTCACCAGCCTAAGTGTTGTCTGCCGCATGTTGCTGAAAGCGGCGCCAGTCACGCCATCGGAGGCATCCAGGGCAAATGCTAACTCCGTGGGGTAACGTGGGCATTCCTCAGCCCCTACGGAGGAGGCCAACTGCAGTTAGCTACTGACCACTACCTTTACTACAGACTGCTATCCTTACTGCTGATTGCTCACCTTATTACTGACAGCTACCCTTTCTACTGACCACTACCTTTACTACAAAATGCTATCCTTACTGTTGATTGCTCCCCTTATTACTGACAGCTACCCTTTTTACTGACCACTACCTTTACTACAGACTGCTATCCTTACTGCTGATTGCTCCCCTTATTACTAACAGCTGCCCTTTCTACTGACCACTATTTTTACTACGGAATACTATCTTTACTACTGACAGCTCTTTCACTACTGACAATTCCCCTTACTACTGACAGTTCCCTTTACTACTGACAACTATCCTTACTACTGACAACTCCCCTTACTACTGACTGCTTCTTCGCTACTGACAACTATCCTTACTTGTGACTGCTGCCCTCTGTTTACTAAAGGAGCACTTGCCTGTGGTTGAGGGACGGGCAAATACATCATAACACCTAATAGTACAGCCATTCTTACCTTAATCTGATGCTTATTCTGCTACATGTGGCTGATTGTAGCCAGATGCTTAATGACACTGATGTTTATGTGTACATAAGTTATATTGATGTGTCATTTTGTAATTTATACACTGCAGTTTTCATCATGTCACAACTCACCATAGCAGCAGGCTGTAAAACATTAAAATGAAAAACACAACAAGCAGGCATTAGATGTAGTGCATAAGCATCATGTCTAATGCTCCCTCTGTTACGTGCACATGATTGATACCTTTCCCTACCACAGGTCTTATGACAATCTTATTTTAAAGGAAACCTCAAAACAATGATATACAATAACCATTCAACATATGATTTCTAATAATTTTTAAATATATGTTTTTCTTTAAATTACATATAGTGGTATTCATATTCTTGACACTTACGACAGTTATCTCGGATTTTCTTGACCAGGTCACATTGCTGAAAACAAAGCAACATATTTTTACTCCAGTATATCACATGATGAATCAAAACCATTTATCGAAAGATTACAATTAGCAAGTAATGACGTACCACCACACCAGGTCCTCGTATACCTTTTGACCCCTAGACAAAAAAATACATGTATGGTTACATCACGTTTGAACAGCTAAGAGATTTTCTGTGGAGAAGGGACCTACATACAATACAAGAAAACTGAACTGAATTACTACTTAAATTATTAATGATTATTATTATCCAGACCAATATTTGTAAATACATACATAACACATTATAAGTGTTTATAAGGCATTAAAAACATGGCTATAAATATTTGTAAA
Source organism: Hyperopisus bebe (assembly GCA_026777045.1). Classification (NCBI taxonomy): domain Eukaryota; kingdom Metazoa; phylum Chordata; class Actinopteri; order Osteoglossiformes; family Mormyridae; genus Hyperopisus; species Hyperopisus bebe. The sequence continues at coordinate 19,001,317 of JAODJW010000035.1, read as the reverse complement.
AAGGCATGACACATTATAGCTATGGTTATTATGCATTAATGTTTCATAAAGCTCTTGTCTATAATACACTATAAATATCTTCATAATGCAGTACAAAACATACTTAATTCTTATACTGATTATAATGCATTATGAAGGTATCTACAGTGCATTATAGATGAGAGCTTCATTGGAGCTTATGAAGTATTATAATCAACACTATATTGACTTATGACTGTAAATAGAAGATACTGTCATGCTTTATTAATTCTTATACTGACTATTATAATGCATAATGAAGGTATCCATAATGCATTATAGATGACAGCTTTAAGTAAAGTGTTACCGAATCAATGATAAGCACATTAATCATGATGGGTAGGTAAACCTGTTGTCCCCCCACCACAAAATAGGTGCTCCTGTGTAAGGTGATCAAAAACATCTACATCTCCTTAACTGCCCATCCACAGATGGCTCTCACGGTGTGGTCGTTAATTGATACTTATATATATATATATGGTATACATGTTTTATAATATTTTAATATGTTTTGTGTCTTGAAAAATTGTGCTTACAGAAGATCCAGGATTTCCATAGTCTCCCTTCTGACCTGGTGGTCCAGCATTCCCAGCAATTCCCTAAAGAAGTGGAATATTTGAGCTTATGATAACGTTCCAGGGAAAACACATGTGCCTTATTTACTAAGGCCAAGTATTGTCGCATATCTCGGCCAAGCGAGACCAGCTACATAAAATAATAAGAGCATGTCAGTGAGCCAGTCTGATGGCATGTCAGACAAAACCCCACATGCAGGAATTTTTACGAGCGTATTCTCAGGAAGCCTTCCTCAGGTGCAGGACGGAGTGAATGGGGGCCACTTCATAACTCACCCGCTGTCCACGGTTTCCTTTGGGTCCTGGGCTGCCTTTAGACCCTGGGTCTCCTGCTGAGCCCTTTGAGGAGGGGGCAAGCAGAGGTCAACGTGGGGAAAGCATGGGGCAAATAAGAGTCTGGATGGAGCCACAAGGGCTGTTTAAATGATGCCAAAAAAAATTTGGCAGACATTCACAAAAAGCAGCTGCCTTGCCTTTTGTCCCGGGAATCCAGGGAAGCCATCATCACCCTGCATTTAAAAGATACTCCAATTAGGATACTCCAGAAAGGATACTCCAGTTACATTATGCTGTGAAAAATAATGACTAGCAGCATAGGACCAGAGAACTGGTGGCAGGGTTACTTTGATGTAGCACAGTGCTATAATGTAGTTATGTACACACTTCAATGAACATACTCGATCCTTCACTAGAGCACTAAAAGGAAGAGGTACTTTAGTTGTTACTGAAACCTAAAGGGGACCTCACCTTTTTTCCTTTTGGACCAAGAATTCCAAACCCATCTCGTCCATCTTCTCCCTGTTATAAACAAGAGGCAAATCCATGATTGAATCCAGAAGGAGAACCTAGAAAACTGAGGTTGTTTCCTACAGCACCTATAGAATTATGTCCCTGAAAAATTATTCCGGTTATTTTGAAACTAATCACACATGTCACCTTCAAATTTTAAAATTATTAGAAGGTACTAAAGCTCCTTAGGGGGTCTCTGTTTTAGTGAGAAAAAGAGAAAAAATGACAGCAAAGAATATCACTTTTTTGTAGAATAAGAATACTGTGTTTATGAATCTGTACATATTTGTCATGTATCTCTATATTTGCATGTCTGTACAACAAGACATACGTACAGCTGTTACACTACAATAAAAGGAGAGCGAGATTTGTATTTTGTCGGCTTGTTGCTTGACCTGAGCCTTGGCCACTCACCGGTTCTCCAAGAGGACCTGGCCCTCCACGGTCTCCTTGGGGTCCTGAGTCTCCTGGCTCACCCTGCGGAGAGGCCCAGTGGCTGTCAGCAACCTCCGCCGACCAAGTGTAACCGTGAAATTCTATACAGGTTCATCACCATTACCTTGCGGCCTGTGGCGCCCCTTCTGCCCTTTTCCCCGGGGGGTCCTTGTGCACCTCCTGGACCCTGTTTAGAACAAGTAGAATCCTCTTAATTTTTATTTTAAAAAGTTGTATGGTAACACTTATATTTAAACTATTTGTATATATATACTTATAGTAAATGCTTTGCATCCACTCTCTGTATTATTATTTGAATGTTTCATCCCATGATGCATTTCTTCACAAATAAATCTCTGACACCACTAGTGGGTGGGACTGTTGAATGCTACGGAAAGACTATTGGTCACTTCCCATTGTCTCCTCACTGCTGACTTTAAAGCCTTATTCCTCTTATCACTACCTCCAGATCTCACTGAGCCCCTTGACTACCACCTGATAATAAGTAGTGAGAGCTGCTAAACTCCTACCCTAGGCCCAGGATTTCCATCCTCTCCACGCAATCCTGGGGCTCCGATGGGTCCAGGTGCACCCTAGAACACACATTTAATCTTGGTCAGAACCATACAAACTGTGGTTTTTATGTTCAAATACACATTCCTGGAGTACAGGAATTATTTAAAAAAAAAACAAGAGAAACCAATCAGTATTAGCCTTATCTGATTATGCATGACCCCATTTATACACTAAAATTTTAAATTGTGTTTTGACTAAGAACAGCATGTTTGAAATCCAGAGGAATAATAATAATGTCGTCTTATACATATTTTTTACACACAACTGCCATACATACGAGGTATGACCACCATTATGATTCATTATTAGATTGAGTGAACGATGAAGCTTTATTTAGCCCAGGAACAGCCAGAGGGAACAGTGTTTTGGCCAAACAGAAAAACAAACATTAGGCACCAAGCAATGAGGCCGACCTGAGACCCCCCTACTCCAGGCTCTCCAGGATCTCCATTCGCCCCTGGCTGTCCAGCTGCCCCCTGGAATACAAATACAGGCACATAGCTCAAGCCTGAAACATTCTAAATTCATTTCCCATTTTAAAGATGACACTCTGTGTGGCTGGAGGGTAGGATAAGGCATTGGTTTGACCGTTTGTTAGGGATTTAGCCTATCATTATATTCATAAATAAGCATAACTGTTGGAGTGAAAGAGTTTTTGCCGTATTGGCATTAGCATCGCAGGCCCTTACAGGTTGTCCAGGGGAGCCACGTCGTCCGTTGGAACCCTGATTCGGCGAGAAATATGAGTCACACAAAAATAAAAGACAATGAAATCAGGCTCTGTGATGGTAGGGAAGGTCATATTTGTGGCAATAGGAAGAACCATAGTCCTACCCTTCTGCCGGCTTCACCAGGGGGGCCTTTTACGCCATCTGGCCCTGGATCTCCCTGGTAAAGACAGTAGGGCAGTTATAGAGGGCATCGGAATCACAATAAGAATGATATCCTTATACATAATTTCTGTAAATTTCTACTGTTCTAAAAAGCCAGTTATTAGCTATGGCTAATTCTATGAAATGCAGTTACAATACTCTGAAAGATACTTTCCTACTGGCAATAACTGGGATGATTTGGGGCGGTTTATTGTGCATTTTAAAGCTAGCAAGGTAGTTTCTTCAGCAACAGTACTATGCCATAACAAATTAAAGCAGACACCTGTGAAAAAGTTACTCAAGGACACTTACCACTGGTCCTATATCTCCTGCATCTCCTTTAGGTCCTCTCTGAGTATTATCTACCCCAGGAAAACCCTAAAACAATAACATTTAGTATGTTAAATGCTTACTGCTGAAAGGCTAAAGTGTTTGTAGCTTTTAGGGCCAGAAGTCAAGGTAACTGGCTTATACTCACTGGGTCTCCATGGATTCCAGGTGCGCCCATGTCTCCTCCTTGTCCTTTGGCTCCTTTAGGACCCTAAAAATGAAATTGTGCAATAAGATACGATGGTTTCCTAACCTCACCCACTGCTGGGTCCAGAATAAATCACTAAGGGTCCATCTCAATACAGTGAGGAGACACAGTCATGGACTGATTGACTCCCATCTGAGAGTGCACATTATTAATTTGAGGGTGGGATCTTCATAAACCCAGGTCTGACCTCACTACAGGGTAAACAGGAAAAGACACTGTGATAGCTAGACAAAGAAAACTCACCCTACTCCCAGGACCTCCCCGCTCTCCTGGAGGACCTGGTACTCCACGTTTTCCCTGGATAATACAGGAGAAACTTGTAATCCACCCCTCAGATAACTTACATCCGATCCATCTTTCCCAACATAGATGTAATTTCTTACTGCTTACCTCCTCCCCCATAATTCCATCCAAACCAGCTTCACCAAATTCACCCTGAAATGAAACACAAGATTATTTTTGCATTGTTTTTGTTTTGTAAATTAGAGTTCATAAACATATTCATAAATGTATAGTGAAATGCCTTACCTTCTCCCCAGAGTGACCACGAGCACCCTGTATGAAACAGATAAACCATTTTAATACTGTTTTAGACTCTCCATAAAAACCATGGTACAAACATCAGGTCCGGCTCTGAGTCTAGTTACAAGGGACTCACCTTAGTACCTCTTGGCCCTGGACAACCTTGGAAACCTTGGGTACCATTCAGACCAGGAGATCCCCTGTCACCCTGTCAGACAGAGGGAGGTGTCACATTTTTTTTATAGCATGAACTGGGAGAATGATACTTTCAGGTTTGATTATTTGTATTTATTTGGTATTTTTCTTCAGATAAAGCACAGTCAGCTACTTGTAGCTTTCTGTTGTATTAGTGTATTATGTACAGCTTTGGAAATATAGCAAAATTATACACCAAACCAGGGCTGGAAATGAAGCTCGCCCACTAAAAAACTGAATGCTAGCCACATATTGCATGTTGGACTACATTCCTATTTCTTTTTTTTAACTGAACTAGCCCATTTGGCTAGTAGCAAAAATTCTAAGTTCCACTTCTGCTCCGTGATGATAAAATAGTGTGTTTAATGAAATTAATACGATGTTGATAGCATATTGACTGTAAGGGTAGGGTGAAGGGCAACTATGTTTAACGTTTTGCCTGAGGTAAAAACGATCTGCTTACAGACAGCATTTCCCATAAATGATAGATGATGTGAAATCCAGCATCTATATTACATTCATTTTTATTTAGCAGCTGCCTTTGTCCACAGCAGCTTAAAAGTGAGGCAACAGAACTGTACAATGACATTTGGATAAAGTACAACCTGCATATAAATGTTACACTATGCTGTAAGTAATTTATTTCTGTCCTTTGATTTTTATGAACATTCATTTCATTTATAGAAGCAGCGAGGGCCCACTTGTTTGGATGAAGAGGACCTAAAATGCTGCTGCTGGTCAGACTTACCGGTCCTCCTTCGTCACCTGGATGTCCTCTGTAGCCCACCCCTCCTGCACTGCCCTGGTAGGGAAAGATGCCGGCTGTCAGTGGGTCTCTCATGAACTTTCACTACATTTGCACCAGTGTAGGATTTGTCTGTCATCTTGTCCCTGTACATCCACCTTGGCTGCATGTCAACGTTTTCAAGGGGTTTCACCATAGCCCTTCCCAACACTTTGGGAACGATTTATAGAACCATAACTCCATGGTTCCTGCTGTGAGTTTTTAGGCAGGAGTCAGAATTGAAATTTTTAATATTGAATAAGTGAAGAACTACTTGAACACACTAAATCATCCAAATTTATAGTTTCTTAATCCTGAAGATTTGCATATGCCTCATTATATTCCAGAATATGAGGAATGTCTCCATGTCCGACTGTAGTATTTCCTGATATTAGCAGTTTCTACAGAGAATATTTCTCACTGAGAGTAGCTAAAGTCAGTACTACCAAAACTGCACTAACCTTGGATCCCAGAGGGCCTACTCTTCCTCGTTCGCCTCTCTGTCCAGTGCACTTACAGGGCACAGAGCAGCACTCTCGTTCAGCTATGTTGTCCTGATCAGAACAGAAAAGTCCAGTGTCATTATGTCACAGTGTCAAGACTGGATGCATGTCCACATTTATACACCCATTAATGTTGCCGTTGCTAATTATGGCGATTTAGCAGTTTACTGATTCCACCTCTATGGATGAAAGTTAGCATAGACGTGATTTCATGATGGCCTGCTCACCAGTTCCTCCCTAAGCTCGTATTCCAAATAATGTGAGTTAACACGAAGAGGCCCTTTGTATCTGAAACCACGACCAAATCCAAAGTCTAAGAGTGCGGCATCTTCCAGCCGAGGAGTGGTCTCAAGACCCACAAGGGTGAAGCTCTTCACACCTACAAAGATGCAGAAAATCCACTTGTTAGAAGCTAAATTACACTATGCATTTCTATCTATCTATCTATCTATCTATCTATCTATCTATCTATCTATCTGTCTGTCTGTCTGTCTGTCTGTCTGTCTAT
>JAODJW010000035.1:18974597-18985284 GCA_026777045.1 Hyperopisus bebe | reverse complement strand
TTCGAGCATTAAGCTTGTTGAAATGCCCTACAAATTTCAAAGAAGGCATGCACTCCTGAGAAATCCCATGAGACTACGTTTAACATGCAGTATGTTTGTTGCCAAAACCTTTCTCATACCTACAACTGTTGGTCCATCTGTTGATACTCTAGTTATTACTGTAGCTACAGAATACAGAAGGTGTTCTTGTATCCTTGGGAGCTCGTTGAAGTCTGAGACAGACTGAGCATATCTAGGTTCGTAGGATACTTTCTGCAGTTCTCTGATATCCGCATTTTTCGTTCCAATTCCAAATGTCAAGACCCCATGCTCTTTCATAGCAGCAGCAGCTGCATCTACATTGTCAGTGGACTTTCCAGCACTCAACAGAATCAATATCTGTGGAACACCCTCCAGGCGCCTGCTGCCAGAAGGGGCTGTAAATATGTTGTCCTTTATATACTGGAGAGCTGCCCCAATATGCAGAGCTCTTCCTCCTTTTTGTGAAAGTCCTCGTATTGATCGTAATAAATTTTCCTTTTTGAAGAATGAATTTAGATAAAAATTTGCCACTGCAACATTGCTAAACTGGATTAGAGCCACTCTGTCTTTATTCTCCTCCACATTGAGACTCTCCACAATATTTCGGACAAAGGTACGCATTGCTGTAAATCCATTTCTGTTATTATCAGAGCCATCCAAAAGAAATACAAAATCCCTTTTTATTCTTTCATCTCCCTCTGCAAGACATGTAAGAAATATTATTATTCAATGTGTTCATTTTAATTTACATTTCATCATTGACAGCACCATGTTCATTTAGAATTGTCTTTTTAGTCACTATTCAAGACTTTAAAACCAGCGTCTTTTCTTTAAAATAAAATACATCAGTATTACCTAATTGGCATCCCTTCCAGGCTGTCCCTATCCTCCTGATATTTGCTTACTGAAATCGACCCTAGGCTTACCAAGACAGTCAATATAATAAACTTAAAAATAAATGAATAGATGCAATTTCTTACCTATGAACATTTTCTCTTCCAATAATTTTGACTGAGCAAATTTTGCTTCTATGTTTTGCTCAATTTCTGGCAGGTTGTTGAAATCAGATAAGAAATATGCATAGTCAGGTTCGAATGAGATGCTCTGCAGTTCAACAGGATCAGTCATTGCAGACCCAAGAGCAAACGTCACGACCCCTGAGTTCTTCAGTGCCTCTGCAGGTCCTCTGGGAGAGTCACGTGATCTACCACTAACCACCAACACTAGGATCTGCTGTGCACCTTCAGAACGCCGGCTGCCAGCCGATGGGAGAAACATTCTTTCTTTAACAAACTGGAGTGCGGTTCCAGTGTACTGAGGTCTCCCACCCTTGGGTTTGAGGGATCTGACAGCATTGAGTATAGACTCTTTAGTTGTGTGAGTATTTAGGTAGAATTCAGTGGCTGCAGTGTTACTGTACTGCGCAACAGCAACTTGATCTTTCTTCTGGTCCACATCCAGTTTTCCAATTATATTCATCATAAACGTACGTATTGCATTATATCTATTTCTAGAATCATCTGATCCATCAATAAGGAACACAATGTCCCTTTCCAACCTGGAGCCTTGAATTCAAACAATGAAATAATACAGATATACATGATACAAATACACTTTAAACACTATATATACACTATGAAATGCTACAAATATTAGAAAACCATACAAAGTGTTAACAGGAAAATTATGTCAATTTTAAGACCTTATAGATTACTTGGTTATCTCAAATCATAATTCTTACCGAAGAGCGTTGCTGCTGTGGGTAACGTTTCTTGGAGATCATTTAAGAGTGAGGATACTTTTGGCTGGATATTTTCAAGACTCTCAGCATCAGACACAGAAAAAGCAAAACTCGGTGTGGAAGCTATAGTCTGTAACTCCAGCACATCAGCGTTTCTCATTCCAATACCAAAGACCTTGATTTTACTCTCTTGGAGTGCTTGTGCTGGATGCCTGATATCATCACTGGAGCGGCCTCCACTGAGGACCAACAAAATCTGAGGAACACCATCTGCATGCCTGCTACCAGAAGAAGCAGTGAAGACACTGTCCCTAACATATTCAAGAGCTGCACCCATTTTCACGTCTCTTCCGCCCTTGTGTACAATGGACTTTAATGAATTCAGCAATTCATTTTTAGATGAAAATGACTTGAGGTCGAAATTGATCTCAGCATCCTTGCTGTATTGGACCACTGCAATTTGATCGCTACCATCATCCACATTAAGGTTCTCCACTATTCTTTGAACAAATCTACGGATTCCCTCAAATGTATTTCTAGTATTATCAGATCCATCAAGAAGAAAGACCACATCCTTTCTTGCCGATTCTGTAATAAATTATAAGACATATTAATAATGTCATTACTATCAATGTACAAAAAATAAATTTTAGATTTTGTTGGAAATAACATGATGAAAAATGTCATATAACGAACTTATAACAATTATTTGTAAAACATAGTATTTCCTTACCAATAATTTTACTTGTTGGTTTTGGTATATGATGAGAAGCTTCATTTATCCAAAATATAATCTCTTGTTGAACAGCAGGAAGGGTATCAAAATCAGCAAGAGAAACTGCATATTTCGGATCGTGGGATATTGTTTGCAACTCCAGTGTGTCGGCATTTCTTGTGCCAATACTTAACGAAAAAATTCCCATTTCCTTCATGTTTCTTACTGGACCTCTAATGTCATCTTCTGACCTTCCACCACTCAACAGAATCAATATCTGAGGAACACCCTCCAGGCGCCTGCTGCCAGAAGGAGCAGTAAAGATGTTGTCCCTAACAAACTGGAGGGCTGCTCCAGTGTTCACGGCTCTTCCTCCCTTGTGGCTCAGACTTCTGATAGCATCAAGAACATCTCCTTTTGTTGAGAATGTGTTCAAGTACAAATTAACCTCTGGTTCTTGGCTGTACTGTACCACAGAAACTCTATCTTTGTCTCCCTCCACATTGAGTTTTTCCACAACTCTCTGAACAAAGTCCTGCACAGCCGAAAATCCATTTTTGGTCCCATCAGACCCATCCACCAGGAAAACAACATCTTTTTTAACATCTTCCACATAAGCTGAAGCAGGATGAACAGGGATATCCAGAAAACATCAGCATATCAACATTGCAAAGCCATTTTGAAAAAGAAAAGAATTAAATGCTATCTTTATATGATTGTGCAGCAAAGTATTAAAACCAATATATCCTACCTTGTTGAAGAACAGCTGCTAGACTTTCCTTCGGAAGGCTGACATAACTCCCAAGTCGCTGATGAACTGTGTTTAGTTGGCTGAAGTCCTTCACATTGAATGCAAAGGTCGGGTTGTGGGAGATAGCTTCTATCTGACGCCGATCTGCGTTCTTCACACCAACTCCAAAAGGCACAACTCCTTTTGTCTTTAGGGCTATAGCTGGGTCTCTCACATTATCCTGTGACCTCCCACCAGTTAGAACTATCAAAAACTGAGGAACATTTTCTGAAATTCTGCTGCCATATTCAGTTGAGAATATTGTGTCCTTCATAAAAGCCAAGGCTTCCCCAGTGTTCAAACTTCGGCCTCCAGCCAGTCTTAGCCCATTAATTGCACGAAGGACTTCCTCTTTTGTGGAATATGTATTCAGGTAAAAGCTTAATGTGGGTTTTTCACTATACTGCACCACAGAAATCCGGACCTTGTTAATTCCAACATCTAGAGGTTCGATAACTTTTAAAATGAAGTCCTTGATATGGGGAAAATCACTCGTAACGGCATCCGATCCATCAATCAGGAAGGCAACATCCCTCTCTTCTCCTTTTTCCGAAAGGAGAGAAAAAAGTATTGTTTAAATAGATCATATTTGTCCATATCGATAGACTTACATAACAGAATAAAAATTTACCTGAATAATTTCTATGCACCATTAAAATAAATGAAAAAATTAGTTTCATAAAACTCACCTTCCTCGGTTTTTGTGTCTCCCACTACCGTTATTAAAGGTTCCATGATCTGTGTAACAACATTTGGCAGCCTAGAGAAACTGCTCTGATAGAATGCCAGGTCAGGAACAAAGGCGACTGTCTGAAGGAAAGTTTGATCCACTGGGCCTGCACCGACGGCGAAGGTCAGAACTCCAGCCACGGCTAATTTGTCAGCAACCTGTTTTACTGCATCTTGAGTTGGTCCTCCAGTGATGAGTACAAGCACCTGCTGGACACCTTGTCTCCTCCTGGATCCGGCTGAGGGCAGGAAGTGGTTTTGCAAAGCATATTCCATTGCTGCTCCTGTGTTTAGCTGGGATCCACCCATCAGACGTAGCTGGGCAATTCCATTCAGGACATCCTGCTTATTAGAGTGGGTGTTCAGGTAGAACTCTGTGCGCTGGCCCTCTGCAAACTGCATCAGGGCTATCTGCACCCTGTCAGGCCGGACATCGAGACGGTTGACCACATTTGAGATGAAGTCACGCACAAACTGCAGGTTGGTATTGCCAACATAATTGGAGCCGTCCACAAGAAAAACGATATCCCTGACAACTCGTTGGGTCTGCACTGTGGTTATTTCAGTGACTGTGAAGACAAATCAATACACAAGTCATCAATGCATTAAGTTCATAGCCACAGAAAACTTAAACTCATCCACTACTTGATTTCACTCACGTCATAGTACTCGTACATATTGATTTATTATTAATTGAGCTAATGCATGCAATGGCTGAGGTTTCCCTAAGGAGAGGTTTTACAACCAAATTTGTGTTCTCTAACCATCCAAAAAGATACCAGTGCCTTACAGAGAATTGAAGAAATTCTGGGAACACTTTTTATGAATTCCAAGTCTGTAAGTATCTATGAACAGATTCATAACACATCATAATGCAATCATAAAGCATTATTAAATGGCTATAAAAATTTAAAAAACACAACACATTATAGCTATTCCCATTCCCCCCTGAAACCTTGAATAGGACAAATGGTTACAGAAAATGGATGGATGAATGGATAGATGGACATTATAGCCATGTTTATTATGCATTATGAATGCTTTATGAAGCTCCCGTCTATACTGCCCTATAGATACCTTCATAATGCAGTAAAGCACTCAATTCTTTTACAAACCATTATAATGCTTTATGATGGTATCTGTAGTGCATTATAAATGCCAGCTTAACTAGCTTATGAAGAATTATAATCAACACTAAAATGCCTTATGACTATCAACAGAAGATGTTTTAATGCTATATTAATTCTTATACCAAGGCTTTGGTAAACACTATTTTCTTATTGGTCCAGAGATGTCACGTGGGTGTTGGTTATATTCGTGTAACCACAGATAGTTCTAGCAGCCTAATAAGAGTCTTATATTAATGTGCACTAATTTCACCAGTTTTACCAGAGAATAAATGAAAAATGACCAATTTGTGTTGCGAATATATATGTGACCTACTTCAGGAAAGCTGAAAAAGCACGCCAGGGAGCACCTCATGAAAGGGGCATAGAGAAGACAGGAGGGGCAGCCAGTCCCTGGGCTCAAGTGGCCAATGAAGGCATAACTCTGTAGACCATGGAATTTGAACTGGCAACCTTCTGAGTTCCAACCCACTGAGCTGCCCCCCCCCACCAACAAAGGATTGTTTTTTTATTTAATAGTTTTGGCTCAGTGCATAATATGTTACGTGTCCAAATATGTTTGCTTATAGTTTGGCTGTTTTTAAAATTATTTGAAAATGAGAATAGTACAAAAAAAAAACCTTTCTATGGGTACGTGTGTCCAGACTTTTGACTAATGCTCCTTTGTTTCCCCTCTCCTTCTCTTGAGGAAGTAAATAAAAATATAAATAAATAAATAAATAAATAAAAATAAATAAATACAAATAAAGTAGTCCTCCGCAGAGGGGGGGTGGTGGTGGGAATATAAAAAAAAAAAAACAATGGAATAATATAGATTTGTCGAGAGGTTGCTTGTGTAATTCTGCAAATGTGAGTGTCACGCCAAATGCAGGAGACTTGGCAACCCTGCTTACCGTGTGCCTTTGTTTCTGACTTTAGGTGGCTGGCGATTCAATATTATTCAGTAATAGGAGCCATTTGTATTCATAATAATTAATGATGCCATAATAATTACAGTCTGCTGCCATGAAACATTATGAAAGCAGCCCAAAAACCCACAACTCGCGACCCTCTGATATTTCCAAGCAACTGTACTTCCAAATTAGCCCAATTGGGTGGGAAAACCATAGACCTGACAACCATTTACCAGTAATTAGATTATTACCTGTTTCTGTAGGCACTTCTGTCACAACAACTCCAGCTAATGTTGACAGGGGAGCGACGATAAACTTTGGATTGCGGAGCAGCTGCCGGAAATCCTTCACCATGAAGACTAAATCCTCATTGATGGAAATGGCCTTCAGCTCCTGTTCATCTGCTGCTTTGGAACCCACAGCCATGATGAGGACACCCATTCGCTGGAGTTCATGGACTGGCTGGGTAACATCGTCGCTGGATTTCTTGGCAGACAGCACCAGCAGTAGCTGAGGCACTCCTTCCTGGATGCGACTCCCGGTGTCTGGTCTTAGCATCTGGGTCCTTACAAAGTTCAAGGCCGCCCCGAGGTTGACTTCCGGTGTCCCTCCTCTCAGCCGAGTCCTGTTCACAGCATTACTGAGGGCCTCCTTCGTGCCATATGTGTTCAGATATATTTCTGCCTTAGGGCTGGTGGTGAACTGGGCCACACCCACTTGCACTTGGTCTCGGCCAATAGGCATGGAATCGACAAACCTCACGATAAACTGGCGGATCGCACTAAAATGGGTGCCACCCATATTTTGACTCCCATCTATGAGGAAAATTATGTCCCTCTTCCCAACAGCCAGGGCTGAAAAAGAACATTTCAAAGTCGTTAATCATACAGTTAAAATGGAGGTTTATTGGTATAAGTATTGGTATTTCTCAATGTAAAAATATAAAATATGATTTAATGATAAGCTTACTGGAAATAAAGTTATTATTATTAATAAGCCCTACAGATCTGAGTCCTTTGCTGAGTTAAATATAGGTTCATCAGAGATATGCTCTACTGTCAGTTCCTGTTTGGACTGCTCACTGGATACATTTCTTTCAAATGCTAAACCCTGAGCCAGAAACCCAAAAGGGTCTGTAGCTTATTAACTGGACTGTTTTTCCATAAACTTAGTTCATTATGGCCTATCTGCTATAGGACATAACAATTATACACAGCTATGATTCACGCTACTTTTATATCAATAAAAATTATTCTTTAGGTCCACAAAGTTTCCATGTGTCTTAAAAGACAAATACATGAGAAGTTCAGTTTAAATTTTTTAAAAAAGTTCAGTTACAATGCCATGCAAAAGAAAATCCAATCCAATGATAGCATGTATGCAAGGATGTCACATTTCTTTGGATTGTGGCCACATGACTTCTTGCTGGGTTACATACCTTCAGTTATATGAGTTTCTAAAACAATGTCACGCTGAGCCACCCCATTAACAAACGACAGAATCACGTCCCTCAGGTGGTCCGCAGAAGTGATATCGGACGACGCTGACACAAAGCTCTTATCCGTCGCTATGGCCTCCAGTTCCGTAAGATCGACATTGCCGATCCCGACGCTGAACGTAAACACATTGGCTTGCTTGAGAGCCCTGATGCCTTTCTTCGTGTCATCACTGGAAGGCCCCGCGCTGATAACAACCACTGCCTGTGGCACCCCCTCCTCAGCCCGGCCGCCTGTTTCCGAGCCAAGTAAACTTTCTGCAACTTCCTCCAGGGCTGCCCCCAAATTAGCCTCTGTGCCACCTAGGAAACTAAGGCCCTTGACTGCATTTATAACGTCAGTCTTACTTTCATAACTATTTAGATAGAACTGAATTTGGGGGTTGTCGCTATACTGAACCACAGCCACTCGGATCGCGTCTTTTCCCACCAAAAGCCTTTCAATGACATTCAGAGCCAGAGTGCGGATGCGAAGGAAGTTGGTGACTCCAACACTCTCCGATCCATCAATTAAGAATATAAGGTCAGCCGATTCTTGAGCTTAAAGGAGAAAGAGAGAGAGAGAGAGAGAGACAAAACAGAGAACAAAATGCAACATGTGAAAGCTGAGGATACGACATGCAGACACATCACATCATGATCCCGTCTTATCCATCAAGAAAGACGGTCTCCAGTACAAGAACAAGCACATCATTCTGCATGGGGACTGAGCTGAGGTTGTTACAAGCTGGAATAACATATATAATGCATGTCTGTGTTTTTCTGAAAAATGTTTTGATGTAATGCAGTTGTACGATGTAATGTAATGTAGTAGTACAAAATGGCATTTATTTTCATTGATTGTGAATTATGTTACATTAAAATTTGAGAAATTCTAGACATTATTTAATAGCCTAGAAAATTCAGTTTCAATTTCATGAAAATGCCATTTTTAGTTCAGCATCTATACAAATTTCTTGCCCAAAGCTAAATGTACATGTACACAAACATACATATATATGGACAAAATTATTATTTTTTTAAATTATAAAAAAAATATTAAATTATTAAAATGATATTTAGGTATCTATTGTCACTGAAGAGGTTCATCAATGTAAACTGGGCACAACCTCTAGAATTCAGTCCCTCCATGCAAACTCATGTTACGTAACGCAGTGATCAAAAGATCAGTGATGATCCTCTTGCCCATTCTGACATATACTTTTGGTACACTTGCCATGACATGTGACAGTAACTGCAAGTGGAACTTTATTTGCTCAGAA
Source organism: Hyperopisus bebe (assembly GCA_026777045.1). NCBI lineage: Eukaryota > Metazoa > Chordata > Actinopteri > Osteoglossiformes > Mormyridae > Hyperopisus > Hyperopisus bebe. Next base: position 18,976,511 of record JAODJW010000035.1, on the reverse strand, counting down.
TATATTATTATTAATTTCATCTTTAGTCTATCAAGCGCATGATAAGCTCTCGCAGAGATGAAATACTAAAAGTCACATTAAGCTAATGCAAAATTTCAAGTTACGTGGTCTTCTGATATGTCAAGAATGGACTCAGATGGTCATCACTGTCTAAACAGGTGGGACATTTGGAACATTTGTGTGCATTTATGAAGCAAGCTGGTAATATGTAAAAGGTACACTGTGCTCAGACAGAGAAGCGGCAGTGGGTTATGGACATAGTTAAAAGCTCCTTCTTTTACAGTGACAGAACACACATTTCGCTTAGCTGTGGCTGAACTTCATAGCTCCTCTTCATTGCCGTGAGACAAGTGAAGTGTTCAAGGCACGAGCATAGTTTTGAATATTTTAAATTACTATAGGTATCCCTCCCAAAGTTTGTTGCATTATGGGTACGTTTTTGTTAACAAACGGTTAAATAAGTTGCCTTAATAAGGTTCTGTGATTCTTTGTTTGGGTGAATGAGAGAGGAAAGATGTCAATAGAAAGTGAATGATGCAAACTGACACAGAAGTGGCACTAGTTGTCAGCAATGGAGTTGTTAGATTATTATATTATAATAATATATATAATATAATAATATAATATTGTGCTCTTACTTATGTATTAATTAACCACAAAGTAAGTCTCACAGTAGTTACATAATGATTTGATGTTCATTCACCATTAATGAATTGTGAAGCCTCTTTTATCTCATGCAGTTACTATATTTGTTACTATATCTGTTAGTTCTGCAAACTTTCCTGAACTGAAGGAACAAGTAATGAATAACACAACTGAAATGCTGATCTCATGTTTGTTTATCATTAATGAATCATGACGCATCTTTTATCCTAAGCATTTATTATATTTGTTACTATATTTGTTAGTTCTGCAAACCTTTCTGTGCTATTGAAGGAACTACTAAGGAACTACTGAAGGAACAAGTCATGAGTAACTAATGAATCGTGATGCATCTTAATCTCAAGTAGCTACTATATTTGTTCATGATTTGTACTTCTGTAGTCTGCAAAGTCTTTGCACCCCCTCTAGGAAAGTGTTACGGACTTCCCTGCACAGAATCCTATCAGGATCAGAAACCTATCAGGATCAGAAAATGAAAAGATCCCAGTTTCCACAGGAAGTGAAGATGGGGCCACAATGTGCATTTTCTCAACACGGTGCAGAAAGCAAGCCTGACACACCCAATTTTTCTCATTTGTGTGACTTCCGACTCCATTTCTGGCAACCATTGAAAGCATGGGGTCTCCACCCGGGGTGAGCGGGAGACAAGGCCCAACAGATTTCAGTGTCTTCAAAGCACAATGCTAATTTCACTGACCATGTAAGCCAAATGCATAGTGTCCAGTTGCTATTCCTGCTGAACTAAAACCCCTGTTTGGTGAAATAAAGGCATTTTGCTTTCCTATTATAGGCTCTTGGTCTCAAAGACCATGAATGAATGTTATGTAATACAACTAAAATCTGAGTTTTATCCTTTTGCAGTGTCAGCTTATGTATCGGAAAATGATACATGGGTGTAAAAAGATGAGCAATTATGCTGGTGAACGTCATTTGATTTTAAAATGAGGTGCAGCCTGTAGGAAGCTTGTAATATGTATGTATGATGCTTAATGATACAAAGCATCTAGGAATGAAACATGTGAAAGTTGCTGCTCTTGTTTAGCTCAATGTGGAGAGTTGTTGTTGGGTCCAGTGTGATTCTTTTGCCCATTTATTTTTTTGTGTAATTTGGAGAGAATTCCTTGGGGAAGATCACTAAGCAATACCACAAACTGTGGAAAGATACCGCCACCTGGAGCTGGAAAAAATGATTTATTCTGGACGAGTAGTGCTGCTCCTTTACTATGTGTGTACTGTAAGACTATGGGGGGG
>JAODJW010000035.1:18947728-18965922 GCA_026777045.1 Hyperopisus bebe | reverse complement strand
ATATCCCACATCACATGATAGCATCTGTTCACTGTTTCCTAGTTGTTTGCTCGGGCTATTATTTATCCAAAAGGTCTGCAGCAAATAAGAGAAAAACTTAATTTCCTTGAAATTCAAATTAAATTTGAATTCCACATCTGGGTTCTTACTAGGGATCTAAGCAGCAGGTGTGTATTACATTGGGTTAGGATGCTGTGTCTGTGATCATAAGGCTGCAGGTTAAAATTCCACGCTTGGGCCCTTTACCCCAAATGTCTCTAGGAATTGTTGGACCCTGTTTTTACATAGATATACAGTATGTTGCTTTGGGTAATAGTGTCTGCTCAAACAAAAAAAAATATGTAAGAATGTTACAAGGTTAGTTAACAAGGTTAGTTAAACTACATATTAAGCATTACAAACCTAAATATCGAATCCAAAAAAAATTTAAGTCAGTGCAGGCATACGTTTGAAGGGTATCCTGTTCGCTCTGCACCTCCCCTCTCAAATTTCTCAGAATACTTTCTACTTTTTGGAAATACCATAAACACGAATGTCGTAAAGGGGTGGGGGGGGGATGGGGTCGGTCAATTCCCAAGGCCCCTGAGTAATAAGCCCTAACAAATTTCAAACATTACTGGTTTGTTCTGGGTTGGGGGCCCAATATGATTTGCTTTCATGGGGCCCAAAATCTCTAGCCATTCCTCAACCCTAAATATAGCAAAATGTCTCAGAAGAGCAATGATGGTCGAGCAGTTTGGTCCCATATTCCACTCCATTTTCTGTAATTATATTATCCACAAGAACTCTTCTTTATAATTTCCCAGCTAGATAACGCTCTGCAAATATGCTATCCAGGGTTGCATTGTTAACCAAGAGTCCAGTTCAATTCCTGTTAAAAGTGCGCTTCATTTCATTTTAAAGTAAAATTTCGGTTAATGTAATTATTATGTGGATATTTTTCATACAGATGCAGTGATCCCCTTGGGAGCCATTCAAGTGTGTACATGCCTTGAAGATGCACTGGCATGTCATAGGAACAGACCACTTGACGGCGAGGGAGCAGACAGATGCAAAATTTCACCAGGGACATGAAAAAAAAAGTGGAAAAAGTGATGACTGGCCAGGCACTAGACTCCTACTGCAGAGAGACGGGCCTGTGTATGGCAGTGATGAATGGTGAACATACAGATTCACTGAACCAGTTTGTTTATCTTACACACACCGAGAGAAGGAGACCCGAGTATGAGCAGCTGCATTAACTGAACATATGATCATGACAGATTTCAATGTCAAGCATAGCAAAGTGTTGTGTTAATGGACTAATGTGACCTTTGACCCATCCGGAAGTCAGCAGCCATACAATGGGCATGTTTACCAGGAGGCCTCAGTCTGGCTGCCGTTTCAGGTCAACATTTCGCGTAGAGACGAGAACCACGGAGGAACCCGATTTTGAAAGCCAGATTCCTGTTTCTTTCATGCATCCATTTTTTTAAGCTTTAAATCTGAGGGTGCCCTTTTAGAGCTGGTATGAGCATTGAAACACGCAACAGAAATGTGACAGAATAATTAGCTCTTAGATCTCATAAATGATCATTATTAACTCTGTTTTTTTTTAAATAAAATTGAACACCCTGGAGTTAGTTAGAAAGTTCCTAGCAGACAGGGCAGTTAGTGGACCGAAGCAAAATAGCACATTAAAAATGAAGCAGAATTTAACCAGCCCCGTGTTAAGTCACACTGGAGTCAGACAGTCACATGACAACAGAATTGGAGCTGGTCGCTCAAGAACCTCATCATGGTTCTACACCGGCTCCTCATCTCCAGCATACATGTTTCATCCCTTCAAGAATAATGCAAATCAAAGGAAGTTGGTTCATGGTAAGATTGCTTACAGCTGTAATGTCCATGTGCTGAACACATTTGCACTGCACTCTCGCTGGCCTTGATTTTTGATTGGAGAGAGTCATGGAACATCTGCAGGCCTGCCGCTTTTGTATTTAAAATTCCTCTGTCTTCAGAGATCCTGAGGGGTTAAAGTCCACACCTTAACAGAATGACTTAGCTCTCCTAGAACAGTAATGGCCATATGTACCAGCAGCAGCCGAAAACATCCAGTGAAAAGCATCGGCTGTCTTCGTGCCAAACACAGGGCCACAGAGCCATTTTGGTTTTGGTGACTCACAGCTAGAAATGATGAGTAAATCATTATCAATGCCAGAGGTTGGAAATTTGATGTTTTTCATCTTTTAAAATTTTCTCTGCCTCTTATTTAAGAAGTAACAGAGCTGAAATTTTGTTCATTATCATTTATTTTCAAAAAAAGCCTAACATTAAGAATAGAATTACAAAGCTTACAAACAGAATTACAGGCTGGAGAACATCCCTTTTACTAACGGCGGCATTGCACATCTGTAAAGAGTTATAATAGATACACGGGTTTAATTTGGATGTGGGAGTGCAAATGGTGAGCCATAATTTGTCCATTTGCTAAATGGAAAACATGCGTAAAAAGGTAACTACATGTATCATTGGAGATAAAAGATGTTGTGCTGTTGTGTATGATATCTAATTCCAGAGTGTGGTTCTACCAGCAGATGCACTGTCACGGGGCCGGCTGACTGCTTTCCGAATGAGTGGCTTGATACATTTGATCTGGAAGACCAGGGAGAGCACATGATTCACAAAAATTCAAAATGGCTTATCAATACAAGCAACATTCTTACGTATTCCTCATGAAAATGCATTAAAATCAAGTTATTAATGGATTGTTTCTTACATGTCTCACCTCTAGCAGAGTGTAGATAGTAACTGGTGTTTTAGTAGCAGCATTATACGAGAAATAAGTCAAAGACATGGGAAAGAAATCAAGGTGTCATAGAGAATCCACTTGAGTTATGACTGAATTATTCACTGGTTGGAGTGAATAATGAAAATTCAAATTTAAACCTATGGAAAAAACATGTCTTTTTAGCGCAAAACATCAGTTTATTAAAGCATTCATTTTGAATCTTTTACTTGATTTTGAGACAGATTTTGAGAAAAATAAGGTATAGCTGAAGGAGGCTGAGCTGTGCTCCGGCGAGGTGTCATTTGGACATAAGGAGACAGAACTGCACTCCGGCGAGGTATGATTTGGACATAAGGAGGCGGAACTGCACTCCAGCGAGGTGTGATTTGGACATAAGGAGACAGAACTGCACTCCGGCGAGGTGTGATTTGGACATAAGGCGGTGGAACTGCACTCCGGCGAGGTGTGATTTGGACATAAGGCGGCGGAACTGCACTCCGGCGAGGTGTGATTTGGACATGAGGAGGCGGAACTGCACTCCGGCGAGGTGTGATTTGGACATGAGGAGGCAGAACTGCACTCCGGCGAGGTGTGATTTGGACATAAGGAGGCGGAACTGCACTCCGGCAAGGTGTGTTTGGACAAAAGGCGGCGGAACTGCACTCCGGCGAGGTGTGATTTGGACACAAGAAGGTTCTGGACAGGTTTTCAGTATATTCAAATTTGCTCAAGTCATTCGTGGCATTTACTTTAGATGGGGTACATTTTTTACATGATTTAAAACTACTCCTTTTTGATTCAAACTTTAAAGCACTTTCTTAACTCTATAAAATGAAATGATCAGCTAGACTTGATTTGATTCTCTTACAGTAATTGTAAAGTTATCACAGGTAGTTGGATATTTAGAAGACATAATCGGGCATAATACCACCTGAAAGTGGTATCCAATTTCATCCCATTCTATCCCATTGACCAATGTCTGCTCATACAACATCTATTCAATAATGAATAAGGGAAACTTCTTGATCTTAATTTCAACATGAATTTTGAACCAGAAGGATAGGACAAGTTATTATTCAGAATAATTAATTACTTGGAAAGCTTAAGTCTTGGCAGAACACTTTGTAGTTACTCCGTCAGCAATATTTTTCATCAGCTCTTACCGTTTTGGATCATCCCTTACTGTGTCCTGCCAGGATCAGGGTCATATTAGCCTATTAGCTCAAATATACAGCATTTAAGAGTCAGATTGCTCAACACGCACAGAACCTGAAGCAGAGTCTGCAAGATTTATACATTTGCTTTCTGATGTCATGGGATTTAGTTCCCTAGGTGGGTAAAATTCAAACCTCACATGACAGTGGATAATGTACTCAGACACACCCACCCACCCACACATACAGTACACACACACATAGGCTTGTAATTATATCTTTGTGGGGACTCTCCATTCATCTCTATTGGGAAAACTTTAATCCCAACATGACAACCTTAACTCCTACCAAGCCTAACCTTAACCATAAGTAACCAAACAAAATGTCAGAATTTTGGCATTTTTACTTTTTTGATTGTATTCACAGATCTTGGTGGGGACCTAAAAAATGCTCCCCACATTGTCAAAAATAATAGGTTTTTACTACATTGTGGGAGACATTTGGTCCCCACAATGTAATATAAACCTAATCCACACACACACAGGATTTGGGTGGGTGGGTAGTGTGACCCCTGCTGTAAGCAATTATAGCCTCTCCATTGAGAGGTACATTGCATGTCCAGAAATATAGAGAAAAAAAATTCCCTTCAGTCTTGGTTTTGGAAGTAGACCATGGAATATTATACTTCAGTGTGAGTGGCTTGCTTGAGACTTACGATTGTTTGAGACGCAATTTTCCGTGCATCATCTATGCCGTTAAATTCATTTGCTAATGGTAACTGGGGGTAGAACGCAGGATGTAGAAGTATCATATCTTCATTGATAAATAACTACGATCCAAAGTGTTCATAAACAGACAGGTCTGTGGTGTGTTTCTGACGGATCAGCTGTACTGCATCGCCTACTCACTGACGGTGCCTTCCTGACTCACTGCGGCCTGGACAGCTTGACAATAGTGGCCATTGAACATGGTCACAGCCTGCGTTTGTCGATTAATCCTTAGCCCAGGAGCCATAGTAACTACAAAATAACGACATGTCCGTACATATTACTAAAAATACATGAGAACTGGAAGCTTGTGGGAACTGCATGTGATTTTGTATTCAATGATTGGAATTAAATCAAATGTTTAATAAATGGATTTTTAGAATCATAACTTATTTTTGAACCAGAAAAGCACATAGCCTTTTCACCACATAGCGATGCGTTGTTTGGCTGAAATCATTCTAAAGGAAAAAGTAACGAAAAATAACCCCCCCCCCCCAAAAGACACAATACAGTTAGATGCAGTAAATACTACAGATAAGAATTTATAACCAACCCCCAAGCCCCCCCTCCACCCGCATCCCCCTCCGAAACAGGAACTCCAGCCTCAGAACCCCTGGTTCATATAAAACGCCCAGCAGTAAATGCCACAATGTAGACTCAGAGAATGTGGAAACTTTTTTTTTGGCAGATTGTACAAAACGCAAAACCAAAGCACGTCAAACCTGGTCAGCCCACCCTACACACTGCATACCCCTCTGTACCCTTTCTCATGCCTACAGGTAACATTCAGGCCTGTTTCAAACCTTTCATGTAAACTAAACTTCACATGAAAATGTCTTCATCCTCCGGTATGTTTATTATGACCACTGGGGCCTCCTCGTTCCCCTTCCTGTTCTTAAAAACAGCTGTCTCCTCTACTCCTACTCAGATTTTTGTGTAGCCCCCTTGCAGGGTGATCTCTTAGCTGACCCTAATGTGGACACCATCCATAGGTTCTTAGCTAACAGCCTCAATGAGGGGGGGGGGTGCTGATGCAGGTGGGGTTATTTTTCGGTTTGATTCCTCCATCTCTCACTGGTTTTGTCATTTGTGTGTACGGATCTGTTTTGTATTTTGGCTGGAAGCCTGGGTCTCCAAAAAAAAAGGAAGAGAGACTGAGGGAAGCTGATCTCGTAATTAAGTTCTGTGTTTTCTCAACCTCAAATCATGGCTTTTTTCAACATGCAAATAGCTATGTCTCATTTCTTAATGTTTTCCACTGAAAATATATAATAAACTTTTGCTCTCTGAGACAAAGACTCTCCTTTTTTCTGCCACACTGAGCAGTAAAATTGCGCTGAATTAAGGGATGTCGTCTTGGCTGATCATCTGTATGTTATGGATTAGGGCTGCTGAGGGTTTGACTTCTCAGTGTCTGGATGACCTCTTGCCCACCAACGGATTATCCCTGAAGGCTTGTCCCTCTCAGTCTCTGTACTGTCTGCAGTGCTTTACATTGCCTGTTCATTTCCAGGCTATGTAACAGTTTTGCAGGCTTACATTTACGTACCAGTCAAAAGTTTGAGCATGCTGAGCTGCCTACGAAGGAGAGTGATACGTGCTGTATCACATGACCTGGCAACCTGATCATATGCATCCCTAGTGGTCACCTCATGAAACTGGCATAGAAGAGACGGTAGAGCCAGCCAGTCCCTAGAAGATTTGGGGGATAAGGGTCTTACTCAAGATCCTAATGGTGGGATCAGTCTGCTGACAAAAGGATTTGAACTGGCAACCTTCTGAGTCCCGACCCACAGAGCTGCCCCCACCAAACAAATGATTATTTTTTTGTATAATACTGTTTTGTTTGGTGCATAATTCCATATCTTTATAGTGTTTATGCTTATAATTATTCTAAAATTCAGTGAATAATACAAAGAAACCTTTCTAAGGGTGGGTGTGTGCAAACTTTTGCCTGGTACTGTATGTCATTCTCAGACTATTGTGTGTACCTGAAGCCATTTGATCATCATGGCGGTTGATCTCCTACTGTTGGATCCTTCCAACACGCCGCTGCGTGGACTAAAGTCCAAGCTCCTCCTGGGACTCCCCACACACAGACCCTGCGAGGCATTCCACTTTTACCACAATTAGGTAATTCAATGTGGCTCATTGGATCCTCCGTGGATACATATTTTGATTGGATAATTGTCATTAACCCAGACCATTATCCTTTTCATTGGTCCAGTCAGACTTGTCATTCTTTCTGCTACTATTAAGTATAATGTGCAGTTTCCTCCTCATAAGGGAAAATCCTCACAGCCTTAGGATATGAATCTCGTGACACGAGCAAATGCCAATGGCTGGGCATTTATTTGCATACAGTAGCTGTCCTTCTCAGGAGCTATGGGGAGCTTGGAGCAGGGAGACAGCAGCAGACTTTTGTTTAAACACAAAAATAGTGTTTTTGGCCAGGAGAAGCAAAATCAAGAATGACTGCAACTCCCCACAGTCCAGTGTGGACAAGTCACTAGGAAATCAGGCAGTCACCTGGACTCTCTCTCTCAAGACAGATGTTACCCCCACTACACAGAATCACAGAATCCTACTTATGTGAAAGATGAATTTCACATCAGTGTTTCCTAGGTGATTTTCAAAATAAAAAATGCATTTTCATGTCAGTGTGAAAACATTTTTATATTAGAACTAAATATTGCATATGGACGTTGAGGTATTAAGTATATTAGCAATATACAAAGAATTAGTAGTAGCCATAATAGTGGCAGTAGTACAATGAGGTAGGGAATGACAATTTAATATTTAATAAATATTCCCATTTATTTTCGATGGGAGGTGGTTTAGAGGTGACGTGTATGTGCGTGAGCGTGTGTGTGTGTGTGTGTGTGTGTGTGTCTGTGTATAGCCTCCCATACATACCTTTGTGGAATATCCCTATGTTTTCAGCCCCATTTCGAATGTTTCACTCTACTATCAGATGTTGCAGCCCCCGAAATTCAGAATTATCCATAACTGTATGTGGTTGCCTGGAAATACAACCACTATCATGTTCAGTTTCTGCCACAGCTGCTGACTACAGTCAAAAAAAAGGAAGAACTTTAAAATGTTCCTGGCAAAATAAGTTGGCTGGCCACCCATCTTCCGATCATTTAGCCAGTTCTGTGTTGGGGGGATCTGGAGCTCTCCCAGCAAGCATGATCCAGGGGGACACCTTGCACACACACACACACACACACACACACACGCACACACACACACACGCACACACACACATTCACGCACATACATATACACTCACACACACACACAAACATTCACATTATGGGCAATTCAGAAAGACCAGTTCACATTCATGCATGTTCTTAGGCTGTGAGAGAAAATGTATAAACACAGGGGGAAGACGTAAGTTACTCACACAAGATAAAGGCTGCATCCAGCCCCCCAAACTCTGGAGGTGTGAGCTAGCAGTCCATGCCACTCCACCATTATTTAAGCAGATTGATCTCAGATTTTTTAAAAATATGTTTATGTTTATAAATGGGGAGGGGGTGCAGTGTTCTGCAGTGTTTCACACCTCTGGGGCCAGGGCTTGAATTTCCACCCCAGTCCTACATGTGTGGAGTTTGCATTTTCTCCCCATGTCGTCATGGGGTTTCCTCCAGATAGTCTGGTTCCCCCTCCCCCTCCCCCAACAGTCCAAAAACATGCTGCGGTTTACCAAACGCCTGTAATAATACATGAGTGAGTGAACACAGTGTAACTGTGCCCTGTGATGGGCTGGCACCCCTTCCACAATTGTTCCCTGCCTTGTGCCCATAGCTCTCAGGATAGGCTCCAGACCCCCTGCGATCTTGCATAGGACAATCAGGTATAAAAGATAGATGGATAGATGGATGGATGGATGGATGGATGGATATGTACTCCCACCAGAAGGCAGTGTTGGAAACTTCTGGTGAATGAGAATCTGTCAGTGCTATGGATCCTACGCCCAGTGTCTCTATTGCTATGATAGGAAGCGGCCAGGACTTCCTTCACAGAAAGCGTGGGAGGTGCTGTCTTTCGGTCCCTGTACGAAAGCAGCAAGAGTGGTGTCCACATGCTTGGAACAAAGCTGAAGTTGTTTAGGATGGGTGTTGGCACTTGGCGGTGATGCATGTTGTCTCTGCTCCTGTTTCTGATTTTCAGGGGCAGAATATACATAATTTCTATGGAAAGAAGTGGGCAAATACTATTACAGGACCGGATACAAGCATAAGACACGCTAATATGCAGAATTCATTAATGTTCTGTTTTAACTATGAAGGAACACAAACAGGATAACCACAGAGGCATCGTTAAAGGTTTATCTGGGCCTTTAAGTAACCCTGCTTTTCCGCCACATTTATGTCAAAAACTATATAAATCAGTTATGTACTCCCAGTGTGTCTTGGTATGAACTGAGAGGGCGGGGAGACCAGCGCTCTTTCACATTCCTCCCTAAATTGACAGAGAGCATGTGATTAACATTGTTAATTTAACATACCCCATCAGCACTGAGCGAAACAGCCGTACACAGCTCTGTGCAAAGACTCCCAGCAGCCGAAACTCCTCACATGTCAGGTTAGTACAGTAAGTTAGTAATGTTCAGTAATGTTGCTTGTTTGTGCCATTATACATATGATAATATTTTGGATATCGTGTATCTGTGTCTGTAAAGTATGTTTAACAGCATAGTGTCACATACTGGATTTTAAACCCGTCTCATATTTTATTTTTGGAGAGCTACTGAATAGTTAAAATTTGTTACATTTATTTAATTACTATACTGATTTGTTGTAATGATAAATTTCAGCATGATACATAGGCTATGCCACTTTCATAGGGTTCAAATACCAGAATCCTTAGTAAAGGTCATCAAGATATAGAGTGTTACTTTGAAATATATATATATAAGATTTTAGTTATGTTAAAAAATATTCTTTTGTATGGATACTTTTGGTATTTATTAACAGTAATAGTAACTTGTTCTGCATGATCAGTACAGTCCTGTTCTTTGCAGAGTAAATACTGATAAAATCACATATCTGATCATCATGAGGACAGTCCGTTATCATATTTCTTACTGTCGAAGAAGGAACGTTAATGAAGAAGCTTTGCTGTGAATAAAAGCTTCCTAAAACTTATTTTCGTGTGGAAACATTAGGAAAAATTTCAGATCCACAGGAGGACCCAGGATTTCACCACTATGAAGTGTTATCTTCAACAAGACAGAATAGACACAGTAAAATTAGATAAACATGTAATAGATATGGTGAAACATGCATATATTCCCTTGGACAAAGATATCTCTGTTCTGTTATGAAAGTGTATCATTGAACACCATGCCAAGGAACAGTCATGTGATCATAAAGACTATCTCACTAGTTTAGCTGAGGTTTTTTTACAATATGCCTTTAAGCCAAGTTCAGTGGTCTATAAACATCTACAACCAAGAGGGGTTGGAACAAATAACATGACTGAACTGCTGATTGCAGAGCGGTTTCTCTCACAAAACACTTTCAGGCAGCAGTGGGGCCTTGAATAAAAGTAAATTAATTAATGACTAACAGACCATAATGATTTGTTGAGCACTAACAACCCAAGACTTAACTTTCACACAGGATTGGAGATCTGGCTGAAAAATCTGTCTGCGGGTTATTATTAAAGAAACATGAGTTAAATTGGCAGTAGGATAAAGTGGCAGTAATGTGTATATTGTACAGAAACGCCTCTCTAATAGGTACAAAGGAAACTGATGGAGAGAAACTGTACAGTGAGACATTCTGAAAAACAAGTCTTTTTGTTTGTTTGCCAGTGTACCTCCCAGTGCAGGAGTCCACTGCAGTACTATTGAGCTTAAAATGAAATGCTTCATTAAAAATAAAAACTAGCTGTAAAATACATCATATCTATTGTGAAGTGTGTTGGCTGGACCATGGATATCTGCATCTGTGGTAATATGTCACCCATAGACACTGGATAATCACAGTGTGGGGTCTGGATGACAGGCAGCAACCAGAGATGTATGGATGGGTGGATGGATGGATATATGGCAGGGTTGCCAACTCTCATGCATCTGACATGACAATCACACTTTCAGACTCTAACGCTCTAACGCAATCTTACAGCAAATCTATATTATCACAAAACCTAAAATTAGCTACATCTCAAAAGTGTTGGGGCAATTTATTTACTATTTACATGGTATAAAACTGCTACATACATTTAAATGAGTATGCAGACTTGTGTCGAATTGGAAATCTCACTCCAGTCGACTGACCTAAGCTGGCAACCCTGGGATGAATGGATGGAGACACTAGGAGTTGTCAAGCTTTGATCAGGACTTGTGTTGTGTATTGTTCCATTGCTAAGAGACCCTTTACAAAAGTCAGCTTGATAGTTTTATTAGAGTAGCTTGGATAATGACACCACATCCCATCTCCAAAACAGCAGGCTCTCTTTTACCTCTAAATGGACACTTTACTGTTCCACAGCTGTGGAGCAGGGCCTCTGCTCAAGAGCCAGAGCTGAAGTGAAGACAGCACCATAGCCAACACTGCCATGAACAAGAAACTGGACCTGTCCAAGCTGACAGATGAGGAGGCCAAGCATGTGTGGAAGGTTCTACAGCGTGATATGGACCTCAGGAAAAAAGAGGAGAACAGACTGGGGTGAGTACTCCCTTTATTTAACTGATGGACAAACTGGCTTAGATGTGCAGCAACACCGGGAAATTAGGAGCTGCTGATTGTTCCCAGGATAGAAAATCTGCAATTATTTGAAGTGGTTATAAATTCACATCCTTCATGTGGACAGGCTCGTAGGATGGTCAGATGGTCAGTTATTGGAATTCCTACACCGTAAACTATAACTCCTACAGAGGTCACAGCTCTTTATTCCACTGGAAAGCTGCAACACTTTCCTGACAAGTATGTGATTTTGCAAGCATATTCCATACAACACAATGCTATGAACGTTCTGACATTTTTAGATGTTTAATTCTTAATATTACTCTTATCTGTGAGGGTTGCGGAGGGCTGACAGGCCGATTTGCTGCTCTTTGGGCCTTGTGGAGCAGACTGACGTGCTGTGTGACTGTTGCTTCAGGAAGAGCAGCAGAAAGCCTGATTTGTGAGTCAGCTGTACACCGTGTGCTCAGGACTCAGTCACAAGGCAGGCTTCCATAGCACTAAAGCCTTGGCAAAGCTGGACTTCTCACAGAAGCTGAGCACCATCGGCAACAGCCCTGCAAAGAGACCTGGGAGATGACAAAAGTGTGAGCCATAAATGGCAAACCTCAGGGCAGAAGCACATATAAACACCTTACAACAGCAAGACACTTAAGAACTCATAATATTGCTATAAGCAACAACAAATACAAACTGTAAATTTTCCTTATAAATTATAGCGGACAAATGAATAAAGAAATGTATATTTTTTTTTCATAATTTGTTCTTTTCTGAAGCCAACTAATCAGTAACGATCTGGGCATGTCAACAAACTGGGTTTTATTATGCTGTATGGCTTACACCAGAAAATTCCATGGCTGCTCAAGGCAGTAAAACACGATTTAGCTTTTGAGTGTTTCCTTGGTGGGAGATACAAAGAGATACAAAGAGATACAAAGAGATACAAAGAGATACAAGACACAAGTTACCTTATTCGTCACATACATGGTTATACAAGTACAACATGTAGTGAAATGTACCCTGAACGACCCTTCAAATCAAATCAAAAATAGAATTAAGAATAAGTTAACACTTAAAAATCTAACAATAAACTAAAAAAGTACAATAACTAAAAATGTATACATAAGAGAAATACAGAAGTATAATATAGGAAATAATCTTAAGGTTAGAAAACTGTACTTGTGCCTATGATGAGAGAGCTTTGTATTTAAAGTGCAGGTGACATAAGTATAAACATAAATAAGCAAAAGTGCTGCTCCTGAGTCTCTCTGTTTTTGCCGTAATACTCCTAAAGCTGCTCCTGAGTCTCTCTGTTTTTGCCGTAATACTCCCAAAGCGCCTGCCTGATTTCAGCAGCTCAAACAGACAGTTGCTAAGACGAGTTTCTGATGATCCTGGTTGCTCTCCGGCATCTCCAGGTATAAATGTCCCGCAGAGACGGTAGAGAAGATCTGGTGCAGCGCTCTGCTGCCCGAATCACTCTCTGTAGTCCCTTAATGTCCTGAATATGGCTGTTTCCGTACCAGGATGTTGAAGTTCTGGCTCAGGACATTTTCCACAGGGCTGGAGTGAAAAGTCCTTTGCTGAAGAAATCCGAAACTTCTTCAGCTGTCTTGGGCTTCTCAGGCTGGTATTTTTGTGGAAGATCATGAGGAAACGGCATTATCATGCTCAGAATGGCTTGGGTTCTCCTATCAGCCTAGATGAACTCATTAGTTAAGATTTGTTTTATCCCATATAAACAAAATTGTGTGTTATCTGGTCTGGATCATTTTTCAAATCATCTCAATATTATTTTTCCCCACGTAGTACAACAGTGTTACATTTTAGTCAAATACAGTAAAACCTTGGATTGCGAGTAACTTGGTTTGCGAGTGTTTTGCAAGACAAGCAAAAATTTTTAATAAACGTTAACTTGATAAACGAGCGAGGTCTTGCAATACGAGTACTATGTATACGCTTTGTCTGCCGAGCGTCACGTGATCACTGAGCCGATGGTTCCTCTCTCTCTCTCTCTCTCTCTCTCTCTCTCTCTCGCTGCGAGATTGGGTAATTGTCTCTCATGCTCGGTCTCTGTCGGCGTCTCCCATGCTCGGGTCTCACTTGGCATGCCTCGCTCGTATAGTCAACAGTGATTCCGTTAGTTATAGTGAAAGTCGTCCTACAAAATAACCCTTCTCTTTTCCTCTCTCTCGTCTCCCTCACACCATCCACGATTCTTTTCAAAGGTAAAGTGCAGGTTAATTTATGTATTTTTACTTTTTGTATTAACCCTTTTTTTTGTATTAATCATTTTTATATGAATATTTTTGGGTTGTGGAACCAATCATTTGAGTTTCCATTATTTCTAATGGGAACATTCGCTTTGATATACGAGTGCTTTGGATTACAAGCACGTTTCCGGAATGAATTATGTTCGCAAACCAAGGTACCACTGTACAGAGACAGAGTCTATTGCTGAATGTTGGAAGTAAAATGGCATGTGAGAATATGGTTACTACACTGGTTACCATTGCCACAAAAGAAAAAAGAAAACTGTCATTGGTCATATAAGTCACTAGTAATGAAGTAAGGCCAAGAAAGCCTTTCTGATAACCAATTGGGCTGATATGAAATGAAATTAAATGAAATGAAAAGAAATTAAATGATTCTTTATTGATCCCTGTGGGGGGATTCTTGATCTCCATGACACCCAAATACTCAACACAGATGTGCTTCCTGAGGTCCAGGTGTCTGATGTTCAGTTTAGGTCTTGTTCTACCTGTATAGAGATCATTCTCAGTGATTCTATGTGCGAGCATAATTTTACAAAGAATTTAATTTTTCTTTAATTATTGGACCTACAAGTCATGAGTTATGATACTTGGATACCAGTTTAATTTTGGTTGCTTAGTGGCTGTGATTAACTATACAAATAAAATATACAAATTTTTCCTTTAATGTTAATAATTATACCACAATATCCGGAGATATTTTGTAATCAATCTGAAAGTGTTTAGCCCCATTACAGGGATAAACCTAGTAATTAGATATTAACGTGATGCCTGTAACTATAACCATAAGTAAGAAACATAGAGAAGAGTTTCCAGTGCTCTCCTGACTGTTTAATTATGACATATATTTATTTGGTCTCATTGAGCTTGTTTTACATAGCTAGGGCCAAATCACTGGTGGACAGTGATTATACAGGAAGCTGTAACCAGGCTGTGGAAGGGATATTGTCCGCAAAAACCCAGGAAAGCCTTCTGGGGGTCATTTATACAGTCACAAGATTTTATTTTGGATGCACAGTGCATTTGTATTCCATGCCAGAACAAACCAGAGACACAAATACAGGAGAGCTTAAGTCCATAACCCAGTGAGGGAATCTTCTACATCAACAAGAAGCAGATATGTAAGCCTGAAGCTTGCTTATTGGATAAAGGAGTCGTGCTGCTGTTCTGTGATTTTTGGCAAAAACTCCCGCCATTGCAACTGGGCTGGCAATCCGTTCATTTCCTCAGAACTTTCTCCTCTGCCGGCATCTGGAGGAAAGACATCCAAAAGTAATTTGACTATTATGCCATAGATGGTCCACCATTCTTAATGCTGACCCCTTGGTTTACACTATAATCCACAATTGCTTCAATAAAAACATCCAGCTCTTAAATGCAACTAATCATATGTTGTTATATAAGTCCATGAATGAAAAGTGACTTTTTCCAGAGCTAGAAAATGTGATTTTAGTTCAGTTTTTAACTATATGGAGCAGGCCTCTTGCTTGATTGTGTATTTCTCAGTTTGATTCCATCCATAAAACCAAATGCAGTATTGATTCCAGCTTGCTTTGAGAAATGCAATAATTCTTTTTAAATGAAAGTTGCGGGAATTTGAACAGTTTAGTATTTTATACTATAGGAGTGTAAGATGCCTCCTACTCCTGTATCGGCCATGACAGGGATCTGAAGACCAAGATCGAAAAGGAGGACTCCAAGCGTGAGCTTCTGGCCAGCCAGCCCAGCTTGACCGCGTCCTACTGCATTCACTGCCTGCAACCCTTCAAGTTCCTTGTGAACAGTCGCCAGCAATGTGCAGACTGCAAGCTCTACATGTGCAAAAGCTGCAGCCACTACATCAAGAAGGAGAGGAGCTGGGTTTGCGATCCCTGCTGCATGTCCAGGTCAGGCCCCTGAGCCTTCACCCAGCACCAGGCCAACCTGTCACACCCATGACAGAAGATCATTCATAAGATACACAAACCTAAAGGATATGGCTTTGGGGTATTTTAATAAAACCAACAAACACAGCCAGAAACAGGGATCCAATCTGGGGATGTGTGAGGCACCATGTCACCCAAGTACCCATATACAAGAGTAAGGAACAATTTCCATTCCATCCATTGAATATCCATAACCACTTACCTGGTCTTGGGTGTCAATGGAAGCACTGGGCTCAAGGTGAGGGACACTCTAGATGGGAGGTGAGTCCATGGCTGGGTCGTATGGGCAATCATATACTAAAGGCAACTTAAAGATACCACTTCACCTAACTGCATGCTCTTGGACAGCAAAGGGATACCTGGAGGAAATCAGCATGAACACAGGGAGAATATGCAAATTCGAACCTACATCCCCGGAGGTGTAAAACAGTATTATTGAGCCACTGTGACACTTTAATAAGTTCAATTAGAGTTTAACAGCAGCTTCTGCTGCCGCAGCAGGCTGACACATATAGCCTGACTAAGCACGGTCATGTCATACTTCTCCATCTTAGCTTTAAGAGGTGTCCAGCAGCTTTGCTATCCCCGTGAGATTCCATTTCCCGTAAGCATGGCTTCATTAGACCGGGGGTCACCTCTGGAACCCAGAGAAGGGCTCTTGAGTCCAAAATCCTCTCTGAAGCGCCCGATCCCAGCTGTTGACAGCTAATGCGAGCCAAGATGGCCCCCGCACTGTTAGGCTTCCCAGCTGAATGCATTTTTAGAGTGAAAGGAACAGCAGGAACTTCACTGAAGGAAGGCAGCAGCCTACAGCCTGTTATCTTTGCAGTCACCCAAAATCCACCTTTTGAAAAACTACATATGTGCCCTTAACATAGATCTGGAACATTGTTGTAGCAACTTTGCCCCAAAAACAACCACGAATGACAGATTTTGTTGTGACAATTACCTTTGTGAATGTCAGCTTGGTGTATAAACTCAACCTCTGAAATAATGCTGTTTTCCCACCCTGAGTTTCCATTATCAGTCACTCTATTTAGTCTATGGCACATTTGAGTCTATAGAACCACGGCGAGAACATAAACACAGGCTTATTTCCACAAGGACCATGGAGCTTCATGTTATAAAACGTTATGGGTGGCAGTCATCTGTGTGCATTTCTCACCATACTCTATATAATCCTTTTTTATGCACACATGCTTTTATTTAGGATTTGTTGTACACAAGAGATCCTTGGGAGATACTGAGAGCCAAGCATCTCAATGTTGGTCAGCCAGAGGACCTGGGAGCTGTAGTTCTCCTGCCATGACTCACATGGAACGTGTCACACATGCTCATGAGCGCCGTCCTCCTGTTTGCACAGGGTATTGAAGACGGGCACGTTGGACTGGTTCCATAACAACGTACGTTCCCGCTTTAAGCGATTCGGCAGTGCTAAGGTGATGCGTTCACTCTCCAAGAGGCTGAACGGGGAGCAGGGCTTGCTGACGGACCTGAGAGGTGGGTGTCAAAGGACAGGAT
Source organism: Hyperopisus bebe (assembly GCA_026777045.1). NCBI lineage: Eukaryota > Metazoa > Chordata > Actinopteri > Osteoglossiformes > Mormyridae > Hyperopisus > Hyperopisus bebe. Next base: position 18,948,808 of record JAODJW010000035.1, on the reverse strand, counting down.
GAGCAAAGTCAGTTCCAGATGGTTCTAAGAACGGGACATGGGCACCAGCAGCTGTACACTTGTGTGCACTGTGTGTATCCTTGGAATTTCGACTTATGTGGCTAATGTTACTTTTTTGTGCCGGGATATATCTGTGACAAATGTAAAACAAGAAGCAGCTGCACATTTCTGGGGAAAAAAATAATTAATCTGAAATTTCCACAGAGAATCCAGATTGTGATTTTCTCACACAATTCATTATAAATATATATATCTTTTCCTTATTTTGCATTACATACTGATGGAACAAACAATATGTAGAAATGCACATTACATATCTGTTGACATACCGATATTGCTAGCTGATATTAAAACTTTATTAATAATTAATATTAAAGTTAGCAGCACCAAAGGAAAAGACAACTACAGACATAACGGAGATGATTGCACTGGATGATTTATAAGTGGTCTCAGAGTTCCGGCCTGCGACATGTTCTTAATTCATCATTAAATATGATCTATAGATCGATATTTTGTTTTCTGCAGAATAAAAAAAAAAATATATAGTCATTCCACTAATAGGCACCGAGAGAGCCAACTAACTGGTCTTCCACTAATGAATATTCACAAAGATACCTAAGAAACAAGGATTTCATGTGACAGACAGGTTGCAGGGATGTTTGAGGTTGCCTCTACTCAAGTAAGCAGTTTGAAGAACCTCCCTTTTGGTTAGGTTTGCCTGGGTGGGCGGGTGGCGGAGGTGGTCAGACAGATTTCACCAAGGGCAACCCATCCCGTTGCTGGTGGGTCGGGGTGTATATGTGTCAGGGAGGGGGGCTGCACATCCAGAGATAAAATCCCGCAGGCGTCCCTAGAACGAGATGCTGTGAGTTCATTCTTCTCATCCAGACCACTGTATTAACGCTTACACAAGCCTTCAGTGTCTCGCTGTCATTTAGCGAAAGTGAAACGAATATAAACTTACCAGTCTTTTTTATAGCTTAGCCACCCTCTCTTTCAACTAATTTCCTGGCTACATTATACTGTAGGAGCCTCCAGCTGCACATTTTAGGGGGGGGGGGGGGGCATACAAAAATGCAA
>JAODJW010000035.1:18928606-18939220 GCA_026777045.1 Hyperopisus bebe | reverse complement strand
CACTCTTTGCTCTTGAATTTAATGTAAAATAAAGTTGTCCTCCGAAGAGGGGGGGTGGTGGTGGGCAATAAAAAAAAAGGAACAGACCAGAGCCAGAGACCCCCCACCATCACTGGGTGATCAGATTACTGACTATGGATGGGGAGGGGGGGGGCTTTATGTTTTTTTTGGGGCGTCCCTGTTATTTGTGTTGCCTAGATTTTTTTGATAATGTTTGTAAACAAGGTGTATTTCGTAGGATTTGTTCAGTGTGACGTGAAGCTCTTTTTTACACACATAATCGCCAGTGTCTGTCTGCAGTCTCCGGTGGTTTGGAACTTTAGACGCCCCATAACATCCAGTGGTCATATCTCTGTAATCTCCATTGTCTCCAGGAATTCCATCGCCCAAAAATAGCTTAATCTCTATCATTTTCGGTGAGACCATGTCTATAAACTTTCTCTGTGGTGACTCTCTCTGTTTTCAGATGCGGAAAACCAAGCGTCTCCTCTCCGTCCACCCACTGGATTTTGATATGGAACAGGAATGCTCCAGCCACTCCCGCCGACAGTCTGTCCAGGTATCCGGTCATTCCTCCCTCTTCCCATTCTCATGGCTGCTGCTAATGACGGCTGGTTCTGATCATAAGTATCAAGCTGTAAAGTCCAGAATACTCTCACGGGTCCTTGTCTTCATTCAGAGATGATCTGATCCAGGCCTCTGGTACGTTGCGTAATGTTGACAGCTTGCGCTGATGTTTCATGGTGAGTCACAGGTACTGGAGGAACAGCACAGGCCAGGGAAGGATCCAGAGTTTAACACAGAGGTACAGTTCCACTACAGCCGCAGGAAGAGCCTGGACAAACTGTCTCGTTATGGTGAGCACTGAGAATTCACATTTGCACCAAGAGATGCCCATGCTATTCGTAAAACACCTAGTGTGGTCTGAGTATTGCTTAGCATAATGCTGTTTCGACCACTGACAAAAAGAAATTTAATGAAGAATGGATTTTAGGTGCACTATAAAATGGCAAAAATACATCAAAGCAAATTTATGTGCAAGCAGGTTTTAAACATCCGCTAACTTAAGATCATTATACAACAAAGAGTATGAGCTCCAGATGTGCAGCTCTGCTTGGGACTATGAATAGCACTGTGATCTTCAGCTCATGACCCAGCCCTGGTCTGCTGACAGTGAGAGCAGTGAGATAACTGAAGCCACCTTCGAGCGGAGGGAGGAGAACAGAAGCACAACAATTCTTCACATGTGACCTGGAAGAAGGATGTTATTCATCATGCAGGATATGGGCTAAGAACCAAATGAAAGATTGCTGTTCAAAATATTTCACACAATACCTTCATAAAGCATCGACTGGGCCAAACACAGGACCTCCAATAGACTGATTTTGATTTTTAAATTAGCTATATTCCTGGCAATGTTTTCATTTTATCCCATCGGCTGCTATGTCATTATTGCATTGCTTGTAAATTAGTGGGATTATAATTTATTGCATATGGCATAATAGAGGGGTGGCCAATCTTATCCGCAAGGGAACAGTGTGTATGCAGGTTTTTGGGTTAACCTGTAGGTCAGCTGTTCAAACCCAGAGAACTCTTCAGCCAATCAGTCCTCTAATTTATAATCTAATTAGTGAGTTGCAGCGAAAACCTGCATATACAGCGGGTTTTTCCGGAAAAGACTGGTCACTCCTGGCACGATATGTTTTGCATATTATTTAAAGTGTGTGCAGTAATCCGACCAGTTAGTAGTTAGAAAGTCCAGAAATCTTCAGACACTGAATAATCCAGTGTTGAAACCGATCGGTATTACTTGTCTGATTACTCTTCGTCACTATTTTTTTGTACTAAAATCAGGTATTAGGTGTAACATGTTGCTTATATCCACCTGTTCCAGATGAGACCCATTTCCCAGACCATCGGATGATGCGGACCCGCTCCCTGTCCAAGATTGGGACATTCCAGCGCTACCCTCCCTGCGAGCCGGACACCTCAGAGGAAGAGGGAAGTGAGCGCTTCCCCATGTTCCAGCTGCCCCCACGGCGACGTAGCCGCGCCTCATCCCAGGAGAATGTACATCAGAGTGCTCCGCCGGTGCGTGCGTGTGTGTGTGTGTGTTGCGTATGGAGAGGCCCAGGGTGTGTCATGCCTGTGAGGCGTCCAGACTGTCAGCCAATCAGAAGGCTTCAAGCTCATCCCAAAAGTCCTGTTCTTTGTGTGTGTTCAGTATTAAGGCTGAGAGCGCCCCTCTCATAATCCATAACCCCCGCCCTACTGATGGCTACTTTGTAGATGACTGAGCTGACCAAGCGCATGGAAGCCATTGAAAGCCTCTTGAGTCGTCTGGAGCAGAAGATGGTTGAGCCTCCTCAGCAGGTGGGAGAGCATCCAGGGAGATTAGACACTGCTTTTCTCGGTCCTAATGGGCCCACCTCTCATGCTGTGTGATTACTGTGTACTTTGACTCTCTGTGAGCTGCCCTGTCATTGGACTGACCTGCTTTCTCTCCAGCTGGACTCTCACTCCGCAGTGGACCTGGAAGAAGTGAAGCTGAGCAGGAAGTTACAGGAACTGACTGGAAATATCAGCGACAAGGGCCTTTCCTCAGAGGAGGATGAGGCCAAAGTGCCCCCAACCCCCCACGGGACCCAGAGGAAAGACAGGGTGCAGAGAGAGCCAGGCCTGGTGGGCCCCATTGCCACGGAGAGGGTAATGAGCTCCTCAAGTGATGAGCTGCTCTCAGATGCTCAAAAGGTGAGAAGGAGCATGCCATCGGCCACAGTAACACAAGCGCCATACAGAAAGACTCTACAGCAAACCCACGAGGCATAGCGAGTCCATGCAGATTAAGCCACGCATAAACAAACTGCCTACAACATACAGACTCACACTCATGCACCTTAAACTAACACCATGCATTGACCCCACACACTCATGTTGATGGTACTAATACAGTATATCTGCATATTGAAATAAAATACTATACAATAAAAAAATCCCAATTTGTCAATATGGGGAAAACTATATCCCATCCTTCTCCAAACTCTGGACCCTTTGGTCTCTTGTGAAATCCAATCGGCCTAAGGGTTAACCTAGGATGTGTGATTCTGAGACTAACCTGATGGAAATAATTACTTCCTAATTGTTCATGAGATAGCTAATTTTTCTTTAGATTTTTGAAATCGCGTTTGTACTCATTTTGAGAGTTTGCGGTAAATAACTTTGAACTGCATAGAGTAATACAAGGATGTACACATGTAGGTAATTATTTATAAATACTGGTCACTTAGTGTAATAACAACAGTTCCACACATACTACTTGCTAACATGCAGTGGAGGGGTGCTGTGGCCAGTTAGTCTTGAACGTTTGGAGGACCTTCTGTTTATCTTTGTTATCCCAGTTTTTTCTGTTATTGTGTATCACATTTGTTCCTCTGTCTGTTTCTAATCCTTCACTTGTTTCCACTTTGGACCTATTGTGTTAGAAAGGACGTCACTTAAAATAAACTCAAATAAATTCACAAGATGATGACTTATATCCTGGCTGTATGGTTGCTCTAACCGCTTTTCTGACAGGAGGAGAAGATGCAGACTTCAGGGTCGTAACCGCTACTTTGCTGTGGCTGACAGAGTGTAGGACCAGCGTCGGCTGCTCTAACCACTACGTTACACTACCCCAAGATTAGCAGCCTGGTGGTCCAACAGTTCCTCCACACTAAACAACAGTCCAAATGCTACCAAACAATTAGTCACAGTCACCTGATCCAGAGCCAAGTGTCCTACTCTATTCCATATTTACTAACAGCCCCGGTAACATTTTACATAAGGCCATGTTTTTAGTACTTTATAAACACATTCAACATGCATTATAATGCATTCATAAAGCATTATAAACATGGCTATAAATATTTGTAAGAAGGCATAACACATTATAGCCATGTTTATAATGCATTATGACTGCTTTATGAAGCTCTCATCTATATAATGAAGTACAAAGCATCCTTAATGCTTATATCAACCATTATAATGCATTATAAAGGTGTCTATAGTGAATTATAGATGACAGCTTCATGAAGTATTCATAATGCATGATGAACGTGGTTATAAGGTGTTACGGCTTTTGATAAATATTTATAGCCATGTTTATAATGCTTTATAAACCCATCATTATTTGTTATGTTATAAATAACTAAAAACATGGCCTTAAGAAAAGTGTTACCACAGTGCTGAAGAATACCCTCCTAAGCTCACAGCCATAAGGACCAAGGTCATGCATTGTCATCGCTGCTGCACTGTAACCCATAGATGCTCACCTTTCCTAACTAACATAGTGCTCTGGCTGACTAACTTGTGTTCCCATTCGGTGGCCTTCAGGTCCACTGACTCCTGTTCCCTTTACATGGCTTTCAGAGATCCAGTGCAGCAGCCCTCTGTGACATCACTACTGTGGTTCTAAGAACCATAAATGCCACTGAGAGAGCGCTGACCGAATTGGCTCCGTCAAACCCTAATGACACATACCACTTAATGGGGACAGATGTAAGGCAAGCTGATGATGCTTACAGAGCACTTGAGGAAAATGTAAGCTTAACTGTACCCATCTCTGTCAAGGCAGCATTGCAAGGGCTAAAATATGCCGATCATACCTCTAACATGTTAAGTTGTATGTAAGAGACCTACAGTAAACTTCCTTGCGTGATAGTATCGTACCAAGCCAGAGTGTTAGCGTTGAGTACTCTCATGCTGCATGAGTAGATCTTCCGGGTTGGAGTGCCGTAGCCTTCCTGCTATCCGCTCTCCTGCAGGTCTACCTGACAGCAGGCAAATCCTACGACCTGGAGAAGAAGCTAAAGTCCCTGGAGCAAAGTGCGAAGAGCCGCTATTGCGGGTACACTGACTCTGAGCTGTCCGAGCTGGAGGACAAAGTGGCTCTGGCCGCCGCCAGAGTGCAGACCACTGAGAGCGAGGTAGCTGCTCAGAGCTCGGGGTCTCCTCCGGGGCCTACGGAGAAGGGCCTACAGAGCGGGGCCGTGCCGGTGTGGCTCCAGCTCCCCTCCAGGTGGCGCTAACGCCTCACATGTGTCTCCACAGGTCTCCGACATAGAGAATAGGATAGCTGCCCTTAGTATGGCGGAGGTGTCAGAAAAGTCGAAGAAGAAGGTGAATAGAAAACATTGTTCACGGGCCACAAAATACCCAGATTTGATAAGATGTTTAATACCATACATAGCCATATTTGATTATATAATATTGTCTATATTATATATTCCTCAGCAAGTGGGATACAACCAAAGGCTGAATATTTGTAGATAGTTTTGATTTTTTAGTGTTGAATGAGTAAAATGATCATTTTGAAACCTTAGGGCAGAGGGAGACAGCCCAGATCCTGGATTGCCAGTATCCAGTAGGTTTTCTAACCGACCGGGTCTCTGATGAAGCACCACCTGATCTCAGGCAGATAGTAACTCATCAGGTAGGATGGAAAACCTGCTGGATTCCAGCACTTCAGGATCAGGGTCATTTACCTCTGCCTTAGGGTTGTTGATATGGCAGAAGGAAGCTCTAGAACTCCACTTTGGTGGTGAGCCAGTGGAGAATAATCAGGTGGAAGTGATGTGTGTATTTGTAGGAGAATGGGCATCCCTGAAGACCAACCCAGCTGCTATAGGACAGGTCAGGTTGCCCATGTAGGACTCGGGAGCACTATTCACCCCTGAATCTCTCTTCCCTTCCAGGTATCCAGTGCACAGAGGCGAATGGTCCCTAACGACTCTTCAGCGAGTAAGATCTGCACCCCCTTTCCTGCACATTTGTAAATGTTGTAGCTCCTTTAACATCATCACATGACACTGAGAAATGAGATCAGATCTTATGAGAGTAATAAAAGCTGCTTAGAACCGCTGGTTTTCGATCAGTGATAAATCTCTCTGGTACTCATCTGGCTCAAATGGAGAGCTTAAGCTCTCTGTCAGAAATCCAAGTAGCTGAATAGTTCAGCAGAAGCAAAAAAGGATTGGATGATGGATAAAAGCCCTTTGTATTTTTCCACAAAACTCCATAGCTAAGTTTTGATCTACATGCACTAAAACTAAATTATGGTGTATGATTACTAAATGATACTGGTCAACAAAGATTTTGTCACAGGACAATTAAGGGGATGATTGCTGACTTCTGCTGAAAGGGGCCAAGTACAGCAGAAATTAATCATACACTTCTACCTTTTAGATGAGTCACTTCCACCACGCACATATACTGCAAATACACACATAGCATAAAGTTTAATTCTGTGTCACTCAAAATCTTTGCATGATAGGGAAGTTATGATTAGATATTTCAATTCAGCACAAAAAATACTGTAAGATTCACCTATTTCGATTTATGTGAGAAAAAGAAAGTAAAACTTTGTTGACCAGTGCAGTTAATGACAAGTTTAGATGACTTATAAGAACATTGTTATATGATATTGTTCAGAGCGTGATAATGACATCACCTTTGTGTCACTTCTCCTGGTGAGCATTGTGATGGCTACGTGACAAGCAGGTCAGACTGAATCTCTGTGTCCAACGCCACAAACTCCATCTTATTCTAAGGGATTATCTAGACTTTTCCAAACGAGTTGGAAGATACAATCACAGCAAATACTGCCTGCAGGTTCTCTCCACTGCTGCTTTGCACTCTGTATCAATGTACTGGAGTGCACGTTAGGGTAGGGGATCCCAACCTTTTGATGTCTTTTAATTGACCCTTTTTTCGGAACTTTAACCATTTCCATTTTTCGGATCATTAAAACTTGAAAATATGTAGCTTATTATTGGAAAATAGCAAACACCTCTGCAATACCCCAATGTTCTTTCAGTGGCCTGGTGAATTACTGGCCATGGACTAGGGGCTGAAGCCTCCTGTGATAAAGGACCTGGTATGATGAGATCTAGAGAATAGGGTCATCAGCAGGAACAGACCGGCAATTCCATATTCCAGCAATCTAGGTTTGACTGTTGGGCAGAATCTCCTCTCTTTCCCTAAGAACTTTAAGCCGTTTATATATATGAACTCCAGACATTGTCCAGAGAATCAGGTCCGGACATTTTCCAGAGCTGCCCTTTCACACGTGGCACACAACCGGAGATTTTCCGTATATGAGCATTCGCACCTACTAGAATTACTCTGGCTGGTTTAGACGAGGGGTGGTGCTTGAGCATTGACGCAAGAAGTATGCTGTGTAAATCAATGTTTTGTTTACAGCACTACTAGCTGAAGTTTCCAAATCTCGTCATCTCTCCAGTTAGTTAGTTTTCACCCCCAAATAATTGTACTCTTCCTTTTTTGCACCATTCACATGATAGAAATATCATCAACATGCCCACTGGTTCATGTTGAATTCTCTGGAATTCTCCTGCTCCATTCACACATGGGGGTCATAGAATGACCTGGAATCTTCACGTCGTTTAATGACCGTATGACTGATTCGGACATTTACATTCACACATACAACTTATCTAGGTAATGTCTAGAAAGGTTCAGCTGGTGCATATCTGAAAGTATGATTTCACTCCAGGTGAACCCTAGAGTTGGTCATCATTTCCCCACTTCTTCTGAACAGAGCCTAAGTATGATTCTGCCTCCTCAGATGCTTCTCTTTAAACCTTCTGGGTTTCTAGCTTACTGCTCTGTTGACTTGGTTTCATGCTTCAGGCTGTGTTCCACATAGTTACTTGTTGGTGAACCAGTAAAGGTTGGCCCTCGAAGATTTAAATTCTTGCTTATTCAACAGCACATTTGTCTATTCTATGCTTTTATCTCTGCTAGTCCTCAGCAACAACCAAATCTCTGGCTCTGAAACAGTCCCATGGCTGAACTCCTCATATGAAACATTATTTTGACACCTACATGGAACATTCAAGCGTAATTTATGGCCATAGCTGATTTTGTGACGTGGTGTTTATTCCCACTGTTTCAGGGAAACTGACACACGGGTTTTGTGGAGTGAAATGTTTGAAAAGAAGCCAGAAAAAGTAACCCAGTGTGGGATTGGCTACATTGGCTGCACATTGCATACACTTAATATAATAATTATTAATTATTAATATAATAAGGTCACAGTTCACTCATTTTGGGGGACCATTTAAGTGTGCAGCCTTGTGTGTGTTTGGTCATGCCCCCCAGCTCATGACCCTGTCTGAGGAAGCTGTACATAACCAGCCCGCTCAGATGAGCTATTCACCACTTTATTACCACAGACCTACTCAGAACCAATAAAACTACAGGTTCTGAACTGATTCACTGTCAGTCTCATATTATCACTTATTGTCAAGATTCAAGGTACTTAAACTCCTTCGCTAAGGGCAGGGTACCCCCCCAGCTCTCATTTAGAGGTGCTGATGAATATTCCCTGTCCAACTGTTCACATGCATGCTTGTGGAACAGGTCAGATGAGGCCAGAAAACACCACCATCTGCAAATAGCAGGGGTTTCACCTCCATCGGATGGCCTACCAGCCACAGCTCAGCCTTGATATTCTGCCCCTGAAAATCAGAAACAGGAGCAGAGACAACATGCATCACCGCCAAGTGCCAACACCCATCCTAAACAACTTCAGCTTTGTTCCAAGCATGTGGACATGACTCTTGCTGCTTTCGTACAGGGACCGAAAGACAGCACCTCCCACGCTTTCTGTGAAGGAATTCCTGGCCGCTTCCCATCATAGCAATAGAGACACTGGGCATAGGATCCATAGCACTGACAGATTCTCATTCACCAGAAATTCCCTGCACTGCCTCCTGGTGGGACCGCATATCCATCAATTTTCTGTAGCTGCTTGTCTTATTCAAGACCACAGGGGGGCTGAAGTAAATTCCAGAGGCTATGGGCACAAGGGAGGGAACAACACAGGATGTGCCAGCCTGTCGCAGGGTACACTCACACACTCACACACTCATACACTCACACACTCACACAATGTTCACTCACTCGTGTAATACTACAGGCATTTTGGTAACTCCAATTAACTTCAGTCTATTTTTGACTGTGGGGGGGTGGCATAGAAAAACATATAAATCCCACACACATGGAACCATGGCGGATACTCAAACCCAGGATCGGGGGGGTGCCAGGCAATGGTGCTAACCGCTGCACCAGGCAGTGCATACCCACCCGGTTAAAGAGTTTCACAACATGTTTTTTTCCACCGCCCAACGCCACTTCCCCATTCCCGCTGAAGCCACCCTGGCCAAGGTCTTGCCCAGTCTAGAGGTGTCAGATGCTTTTCCAGAACATCTTTTGGGCCACCCAATAGTCTCTCATTATGACCACTCCAAAGTTCTCCAAATTCTGTGACTGCCCTTGTAGCAATCCATCTGTCCTGTCTGAGAAAAATAATGTGTCATTTTATTATTGATGCAAAATTATTTATCAGTTTCTACTTTATGCCTTGAGGATTAGGTTAATAAATTAATAAATTTGGTTTGTGTATGACAAATACTTAAGCAACATTGCTGGGCTGTATTTCATATTTTTTGAAGACTGTGATTAAACACACTGACACAAACACATGCATATGCGCACATTTTATGTTAAGTAAAATGTCAGTAAATGGGTTTTAGGGTAGAGATTTGGTTGTTGTAGCAAACAGCTTGGAAGTATGAGCTCAGTATTAACCCCCAGATTTTTCTCTCAATTGACCTTCCCTCTACCAACCAGGAAGTGGCAATGGATCAGGATCCATTCGAAGGCTATCTTTCATTTAAAGGACCATCCCCTTCAAGTTTTCCACCATCACAGAATGCACCTTTAAGATGTGCTTCCATTTCTGCACTCCTCCTCCTAATCCTACTGATTAATAGCATTTCCTGACTTTCTGACACTTTTCTTTATTTTAAATGTCCAGCAAGATGAAACAATCCTTTAGATCTGAGTGTTTGTTAATCTCACCCAGATGTAAAAACCATCTTCCTGCACTTTGTCTTTAAACTCTCCCATGTAATGCCTACAGGGGCCAAAATCTATGTTCTTTACCACTGTGCTCTTCTGTGTTATACGTTAAGATATTAGTTGGTGCCTCGTGAAATAAAATGTAAAGTTATCTAATGAAAGTTATTTAAGAACATGGCTATAACAAAATAATCCTTGTAAATGAATGGGATTTTTCACAACTTTATACAACTTTATACACAAGTTGAAGTTATTCTGACTGATTTAAAGTGATTACAGATACAATGTTGGTAAATGTTGAAAATTCTCTGATACGTATATATTCTCATCTCCTCAATATACAGGGTGTACATAAAGTCTCTTTACAATTTCAAAAATGTATTACAAAGGCAAATAAAAAGACAGGTACGGGAACAAAATGAGATGTATATTTTTTGCCTCATTTAATACAACTCTATATGGGAACCATTAGTTGCACGAAGCACATCAAGACGGTACTTGATTCCTTGCCATGTTCACTGTATCATACCCTCATTAATGGTGGCACTGGCATCAGTGATCCTCTGCTTTAGATTAGTGATGTCGCCATGTTCACTGTATCATACCCTCATCGATGGTGGCACTGGCATCAGTGATCCTCTGCTTTAGATTAGTGATGTCGCCATGTTCACTGTATCATACCCTCATCGA
>JAODJW010000035.1:18898791-18909458 GCA_026777045.1 Hyperopisus bebe | reverse complement strand
GTCTCCACCCATTTAGGGGGGTTCGGGGGGGGGTATTGGCTGGTTTTGATTATTGGGGGTTACAACATCCCCATTCTCTCTGTTATTTACACCTTCGGTGATTATGGTCTATTGGTTGCTTACTGTGGTCGCAAAAACATTGTTTCGGTTTGGTCCTTGTTGAGGAGTAGTTCTGCAGCAGATGACGTGTCTTGCAGTAGAAATGGACTCCATTCAGTGCTGCCCCTTGCTGTCTGGGGGGTGCTCAGGCAGGTTATGAAACTATTGAGCTGTTCATATTCCATGTTTGTATTTTTACGAATCTGCAGTCTATAATCTGGATTAAGTACCTTTCCAAAACATAACAAGATGGAGCCACACATCAACAAGTCGTCTCTGCGTTATCTCACTGTCTAAAAGCACATTCATCTTGCCTGGAGAATGTTTAACTTCCATGTCCAATGAGTAACCAGGGAAGGACGCTGAGTCACCGATACTGGACTGTCACAACGCAGACACATAGGCACACTGGAGTGGACCTGGAGCATGTGTAGAGCTCTGTGCCGCTGGACACCTGGAGATGGTGCAGTAGAAGCAGCGTCCTGCTGAGAGCCAGTCTGGAATTACATCAGGAGCAGTTGCACGGCACTAAACTTGATCTGGAGTTGGAGCTGGTCAACATAAAGGCTTAAAATAAACAGGCTTCTCAGCTGCCCAGGGGAAGTGGTTCGTTCGGTGTTGAGCTGGAGCGATATGGAGCTCAGTTAGGAACCTTTTGAAGCTGTTTAATGTTCAGGAGAGATGGACTTCTTGTCAGAGGTCAGCCAGAAGCAGGTGAGAGCAACGCTTGTTTTTTTGCGGTTAGTTGGTTTGTATTTATTTCTTTGTGTCTTCCAGATGACTGAGTCATACTTTTTAAGGGACCGGTTATTGCTGTTGTCTTGTAGCGCCTTTTAACAAGGAAGTAAATATTCTTAACCTACTAGCCTAGGTAGTATCGTTTGTAGCCGAGTCTTGTAGTATCCTAACCTGTGTAGATCACAAAGTTAGAGTCTTTGGGTGATTTGTGTTCACCAGCCATGTTTATAGCTCTTAGACCTCCAGTTTTATCAGACCCTCCTGCTGGCTGGGATTGCAGCGAGCGTTGCTGTGCCTTTGACGCGGTAACGGTCTCTTGCCAAACTTGTCAGTTTGTGTCTGGCCACAGGCTGGTGTGAAAGCCTGAATGCCCCGAGGCTGCTGTGTGCATGTGACTGTAGGGACACGTGAGCCCGTGACTGTGTACGGGTGTGACTGTCACACTCAATGTGTGAGCAACAGCTTTGGCTTGGTGCAGGCGGGGAAGGTGAAATCAGGACGGGCATAAGCATGGTCACCTTGTGCTGTCTGTCCGCGCTACGCTTGCAGTCGCACGCCAAGCCCCCGGTGCTGAGGTGGCTTTTCTGGGTCTCCTTTCTTCAGCGTGTTTTTCGACAGTGTTTGTGTCACATTTTCAAAGGGTCGCTACATTTACGCGGATGTTTTGGTTTAGTTTTAGATACTTCCACAATACCGCTGTCGTAACGTTTCTCATTCATATCTATTTAATGGTATTCTTAGGTGAGTTATGCTTGAACATGTTTCTTGTTGACCACACGTAATGCTTGAGGATTGAAACAAAGCAAAAACTTATTTTGTTTGTTTACAGTGTAGCAAGATCCACAAAATTGTATTACTGTGTATAGCAGTAAAGTTCATTTTAACTGCAGGTAAAACTACATTCAGTGTTATTTATGTACACAATGGCATTTTTTGGCTCATTAGTATTTGTCTAGAAATGACCAGTCTGCTCGCGGTCTGAACTATTGTTGTTTTTTTTTTTTTTAAGATTAATATACATCTTCTGAACTTCCTGAAAGACACTTTTTTATGTTTGTGCTCCATAATGTACAGTAACCTCGGAAAATCCTCTGCGTTCACGTTTCACCACAGTAAACTCTCCCGTTTAGTACCGTGTTGTTCGGTCCAGTTCAGTGAATGATGAGACAACAACTAAGATTAAGCTTGAAATTGGCACAAACGGCTGCTATTTTAAGTCTTGTTGTGCCCTGTGGGCTCAAGCCTAAGATGCTGAAGAAATCAAATAAATCCTGTGCGACCTCAAAAGTGAAAGAAAAGTTTGGCAGAGAAGCGTAATGGAGATCAGTAAGATGGAGCAGAACACTGCGAGGGCAAGTGTATTTACACCGGGAGTGAATGTGCTGCCATACTGCACGCGGATCCGACCCCCTCCTGCCCCATACTGCGCACGGAGCCGACCCCCTCCTGCCCCGTACTGCGCGCGGAGCCGACCTCCTCCTGCCCCGTACTGCGCGCGGAGCTGACCCCTCTCCCTCCCTCCTGTCTTGTTTCTCCTCCACAGGCTGAGGCCAGGCTTGCAGCTAAACGGGCCGCCAGGGCAGAAGCTCGCGAGATTCGCATGAAGGAGCTGGAGTGGCAGCAGAATGAGGTATGGACACAATCCCCCCCCCCCATGCAACACCTTGCTATAGAGTAATGGCCGCCACAGCCTGATTCCGGCGCCGTCATTGTGAGCCTGTCGGAAGCCGACGTGAAATGACACCGGAGTCTGGTCAAGGTGGAGTATCACATGAGGCATCCTGGAGGCCACCTACATTGGAAGAGAGGTTGACAGAGAAGGGGCCAGTTTTGGCGCCTTGACTCCCGGCTTGGCCCAGTGGCCCAGTCTGGTCCTGCCACTGAGCTCTAAATGACTCATCTTGTGTGAATCAGAACACTCTGCTACAGAATCAAGGAGTCCTCTTACGATATCCCAAAGGAGAACGTAGAAAGGTTCTCACGGGACGCAGAATGCAGAAGGAAGCGAAAGTCCTTCAGCTGAAATTCCCTGCTTAGATTACTGATTATGTAGCCAAAGTCTGACTTGGGCATGACATTAACCTTTTATATGTTTACTTTTGCAAAGTGAATCATTTGTGCAGGAACTCTGTCAATTTCTGTCAATCTCCCTCTGCTTTCAAAGGCTGCAAATGCACTTTGATTTAGAAGCTTGTTAAGGAGGCATGTTCAGCAGTTTAATGGTTGTTTATGTGACACACACACACACACACACACACACACACACACACACTCAGGATTACAGTGTATTCAGAGTTTAGCCAGGTCTGATTGGACAATTGAGTGTGGCTGGTAATTCTAGCACAGAACAGTTGCACTCCATGCTGTACTTGCTCTTTCAGGGAGGAGGAAGTGAAAAGTATGGGATCTGGTAGGTCCATCAGGAGGTGATCTGGTATGTCCACCAGGACTGGGTTTGGGTTACCTTCCTGTAGCTGCTTGGTGCTTTGTGACTGGACGGCTCCACCCAGGTGGCTGAGGACCGCCCAGGACGGGCAGCAGTGTGGTCGGGGCGTTCTGACCGTGACGAGGCCCCGTAAGTTGTCAGCATGGCAGGGAAACGTGTGACAGGGACGGGAGGTCCAGAGCCCCCTCTGCTGTGGAAGGTGGGTGTGGTGGACCAGCAGGGGGACGGAGATTCTAAATTTCAGCTAGTTACATGTGTGTCCCGTATGGGAAACATCTGTCCACTGTCTCAGAAAGGGGTCAGAGCTAGTCCTGTATTCGGGGTTTGTCGGTCGGGACGACGTCGTGCTTCATGTTTGCTTAGCGTTCCTAGCAAGACGATAGTGCAAAGTTTAAATTATTTTTTTTTTATACAGGTAGGTTAGGTTATAACTGAAATGTTTTGTTGTGATTACACCTCATAAACAGCTAACTGCATTTGGCCATCTGTAGCCTGCTTGATAAACAGAAAAATGATACTTACACGGTGTTCCCCAATCCGGTCCTTGGGGACCCACAGACGGTTCACATTTTTGCTCCTGGGAGCTGGGAGGGAGCAAAAATGTGGACTGGCTCTAGGTCTCTGAGGACCAGATTGGGAAACACTGTACTAAAGGTTGGAAGGTGTGTGACACTGCTGTCCTGACGGCTTATTGTTGATTACAGTATCAGAGGTTACATCAGGGACTGAGCATCTGCAAATCACATGCAAGTGATGTTTAGTGCATTTATTAATACAGATCTGTGTACGTTTGGGGTATATGCTGTATTCACACACTGATCAAACTCTGCAGTAAGCTGCACTGCATCTGCTCAGTACTGTACCATGAGATGTTTGTCAGATTAACATCGTTCACATTACTTGTGTGCACTGTGTGGTTTTACTCGGGATGTTTATTTTGAATCTATATATCAAGTGATAGATTTTGAGAGAGATTTTTCCTTCCATATTAAGTACAGTGCTGTTGATATGCTGTCCTCTGTGCCAGTCCTCTTCCAGACAATGTCAGGAACCTGTAAAAGGCTGTTTCTGTTAACATTCAATGGGAATTCCTTACTAACCATCTTATCTCTGTCTGCGACACTGGGAGAATGTTGTCCCTGGGGCGATGGTGGCTTTCAGTGGGCATGGGAACTGGCATGCACTGGTGACATGGTGACAGGACACGCCTGGACTGCCAGACAGCTGACAGATCCCTAAGGAGTAATGACAATAATCTGTTACTCAGGCAACTTGGTCATGTGATGTAATGACACCCTCCCTCTCTGAGCTCTGTGGATTTTGAATTGTGGTATAAGATCTTTAAACCTTTGGCTGGTGTTGCTTCAAATAGACCTGTGTCAGCTTTCATGCTGTTTTACACACTGCTCCCAGTCTTTACCTGTGTCTCCCATCTCTCTCTCTCCGTCTGTTCATCCCTCTCTCCCTATTTACCTTCTCTGCTGTACTTCCCTGCTTCCTGATCCATCTGCTGTGGTCTCTGCATCCTGAATTTCCAGAAGGTAGGCTCAACTTTGTGTTTTTCCCACCTTTACTCCAATGTCCTTTTTAAAGATTTTTGCTCATGGAAAATCTTGCTTAAAAGGAGAGTAGTTTTAAAATAATTTTCCTTTTCCGCAGGGTACCTTGCATTTCTAGCTAACTTTTGCTTGGGCGCTCTGTGTGATTGTCTTCTGCCCTAGTGCACAATAAGCCAATGTCATTGATCATTATCTCTTTCTCTCATTCTTTTTCTTTCTTTCTGTCTTTTAAATCTGTGGCTTCATCCTCCTACTTACTGCTGTCAGAAATATCACGGGCTGGAAAGTAAATGGAGTGACATCGAGCAGTGGATGGTATGAGTATCGTGTTTGAGGACCACGCAGATGCTGGCTTACAATAGCGGTTCCAAATATTCCTTGTCGTTCTCATATATCGACGAGATTTCTGTAAACTAGACACAGTTTAGTTCCCTTGGCTCACGTCTTAATGTCACCAAGGTGACTTAAACTGTGTTGCCATGAGACCATGTTGATGCCCTGGTGATCTATAGGAAGTCATGAGCTTCTCTGCTTCCCTGTTATTATAACAATAATAACAGTGGGGCGGGTGTAATCTTGCAGTTGCAGTTCTTTTAGCTGGTTTTGAAGGCTCCATTTGATACTATCTCTAAACACAGCTGGAAGTAACTTACATGCTCTGTAAAAATAGTCAGACAATTGTGTTATTGAAGGGCATTAAGCTTGGCAACATGGTCCCTAAGTTCAAGATCAGAGGTCATTTCACAAAGCTGGATTGTCAGTGTTTGCTGATTTAATCAAGATTTTCCCCCCTGAAGTACAATCTTCAGCTAAGAGACTTGCTTTGTGAAATTCTCCATGTCGCATTTTATGTTGCATGCATTAATCGGTTCAGCTCGGCGTGCATGCTCCCCTTCATTCGACGCATGGGTTTTGTTCTGGGATTAGATGTTCGTAACCAGTGCTTGCCTGTTGAGTCCATGTAAGCTAGCATAGAGTTGTGAAGGATTACTTGCCTTGGTCAATGTGGTCCACATTCTGCAGGGTGTTACAGATTCATGTGTAGTTCATGTGATCTTTTCTTTAAGATGCAGTTAGTCAGCGGGAACTGAGTAGGTCCTAACTGGCTGGGGCTGACCTGCCAGCTTCACGTATGGGTACTGGGTGGCGTGGGCAGTGGTGCAGACAGAAATGCCTGATTGTGGGGGTTGGGCTGGCTTTTAGGCAAGCAAAGTGAACCCTGAGGACAGACTTGGCCAAAGGGCGATGGAGTTTGCACTGCGGTGTGGTGTTTTGTCACTTTTCAGTATGAAGCATGTCCATATCCTGTGTTGACACTGTAAACTTTGTTTGTTTGCTGTTTTGGCTGGGTTTATAATGATACCTCTCAACCTCTTCTTGCTTTTTCTCTCCTCTTCTCTCTCTGCTCATTAGGAGGAGAGTGAGAGGTATTCCTACCACTCAAGGAGATGCACTTCGGTCTGTACCCTGTCTGCTCTCTCACTCTCTCTGAGAATATGGCTAGCAATTTAGCTGAGTACAAGGAAGACAAATAAGGCTTAGGCACTTATTTGTACCATTTCTCCATGTAATAACCTTTCTGTCTTTCTCTCAGATATCAGATGATGAGGAACGCATGTCAGTAGGGAGTCGTGGGAGTCTGAGGGTCAGTGACGGCTTTTTCTTCAATAACAAACCCGTAGAAGTGTTGGATCTTTTTGTTTTGTGCTGAATATCCATTAAAATGATTGATGACATCACAAGGGGCCAAATCATGGATTATTCTGCTACTCCAGATGTACTGAGATTGTACCTAGTCTGGATATCATGTCTTGATGAAATGCACCGAGAGGTACCTCTTCAGGAAATAGTTGTACTTTGCCAGCTACAGATTAACTAGTCTGGGCCTAACATGTCATTGCACAGGACTAGGAGTACTTCTTTAGCTTCTGTGTCCTTGAATTGATCCAGTGCTCCTTCTTATCCCTACTTGGCCAGCTTGTCACAGTGTGTCCTACTTCCTGTTTCAGGTGGAGGACAGGGACAAAGACCACCTGGAGAAGGTTAGTACTGTTCCTGCTGGGACTGGATTTAATCTATTAGTTATCCGCTCAGGGGCTCTAATCATGAATGGACGCGTACCTGTATGTTTCATTGCATCTATGAGAGGAAGAGACATTGCATGGATAGATAGTTGTACTTATGACCAAATGCTAATAGGTCTTGGGGAGAGCGAGTGCAAGCAAAAGACAGGCCTTCCTAATGAAACCAAACCAGATTAATCAGTTTTCCCTGCAGACTAATCAAGTCAGTCCCATCAC
This sequence comes from Hyperopisus bebe, assembly GCA_026777045.1. Taxonomy (NCBI): domain Eukaryota; kingdom Metazoa; phylum Chordata; class Actinopteri; order Osteoglossiformes; family Mormyridae; genus Hyperopisus; species Hyperopisus bebe. The sequence goes on along the minus strand of JAODJW010000035.1, from coordinate 18,902,316 downwards.
TCAGACCATGGTGAGCAGCTGTGAGTGTTTATCACACGTCTGCGGTACCATCCACCCTGTAATGAATGACATCTCAACACAGGGTTCCCGGGCTGCCTCCACCCTCGCCTCTCTGAGCCGGGCCTCCTCCAGGAGAGGAAGTGGCGACGCTTCTAATTGGGCAGATCCTGAAACGTCTGTGCGAGAAATGAAGGTAAGCGTATGCTTTCAAGACATTTTCCCCGAGCTCACATATGGTATGGGAGGTGCATTACAGATAAACACACTGTCATTCACGAGAGACCCTCTGAAATGCGTGTGATCCCATAAATATGCATCTCCACACAATCTTTGGCCTAATTTTACAGAGGCATATCACTGCAGCCAGGAGGGGCAATGTCGAGTAGGAGGGGCAATGTCGAGTAGGAGGGGCAATGTCGAGTAGGAGGGGCAATGTCGAGTAGGACAGGTTTATCATGGGGGGCAGGAGGGGTTTATAATAATGGTTAGGGTATCAGATAACAGGCCCCTCATTATAAACCCCTCTCACACAGTGCCTCCTACTCTACATTGCCCCTCCGACTCTACATTGCCCCTCCGACTCAACATTCAGCTCCTGGCTGCAGTGACATGCCTCTCCAAGAAGTAGCTGTTCATCGAAATGGCAGGAAATGAATGCTAGCGTTCTCCCAGAAGTGTTAATGTTAAAGCCACTGCCAGGATCACAACTCACCAGGTAAGTGAAGTGTTTGATGAGGTCTTTGTGCGATTCAACGGAATTCCTCAGGTGGACCTCCATATTGAGGCGGGCTCCCACAGACACTTGTCGAGCTCCACCGGAGATGTACAGGTAGTTTTGGCTCATGGTGTTAAATGGGGTGTAAGGCCATACCACCAGCTGCCGCTTGGCTTGGTGTTCTGCCTTCAGATCACTCTCCGTCGTCTCGGCCTACAGGATAGGCCAAACCAGGCAGCAGAAGCCAAGAGACAAAAATAAATTGATGAATAAAATGACAAAATCCATGTGCCTTTTTAAAGGATGACTAAGCAGCAAAGGTTTTAGCCAACGGTGGCACAGCTGCCTAAGCCAATACCAGCATCATGACTATGTTCAAGGGCAAAGCAAAGCTCACGGTTATGGTCTGAAGCTGAGAGCTTGGGGGCATGTTGAGAGACACCTCGCTGACCCCTCGGTGAGAGCTGATGGTCACGGTGTCGGAATTCAAGGTCAGCTTGAACGGGACATTTGGAGCCGGTGAGCCATCGTGATGGGTCACTTGAACCTGGACAGATTTGGTGGAGGGGTGATGAGGCATGGCTAAGGAACCTTAGATAACCAAGCTTTTCTTTGTAGCAGCTTGGTCCAGGAAACAGACGTGGAAGTAATTGATTGATGGGGTTTAAATATTACCTTACAACAAAGTTAAAGAAAAACACTATTAGTGGCCAGGACTTATAATAAAGCATGCTGCAGGAAACTTCAAACAAGGTAATTTAATTTGATATTTATCTGTATAATGAGTACTGATGACAATGATGATGATGATGATGATGATGATGATGAACAGAAGCAGACAGATTGTTGTGAATAGTGTTGCATTACCATGAGATCAAACGGCAAACCAGGCTTGAAGTACTTAGAAGTATCTTTGAAGGAAATCTGATAAGGAGACTCCACAATCTTGATACCTGACCTCTCAGCTTCCACAAGGTCACTTCCTGGTACGGACAGGCAAAGCTAGCATGAGGGTCACGTTTAGGTCTCCCCTTCTTCAGTTCAATCTCAGGGGCAGGTGGGGGACCTCACCAGTAGATGTCAGGACAGAGGCCTTGACGTAAATGGGGCAGCCCACCAGCTCTTTGATGTTCGGAAACGTTTTCTGTATGTCGGACATCTTCAACACGGCCATGCCCTTTTCCAGCTGCAAAAAGCACAGCGGGTATGAAAGCCACATGCAATTGCAAATGCAGGCTGAACACAATGGTTTACCACAGGTGAAATGAAGCGAAGTTTTCCTCGAACAGCTTGAATCCCTTTTAAGTAACTCTTCACCACCCAGGACTCCTGGTTCACATCCATTCTACTCACATTCTCAATGAGCTTCAACGAATGAGGGAACCTTCTCTTTTCCTTGTTCACCTCAACACCAAAGACCACATAAGCAGTCCCTGTCACTGGCTCGCCGTAGAGATAGCTGAAGCGAAACACAAGAACAATGGATTTCAGGGAATCTTGACTTTTTTATGGCTCACCATCCCACAAATTACCTTGCTGTGACCTCCACTTCCAGCTCACTGTCATCCACACTGAAATAAGGCTTATTCGGAGTCAAGGTGACATTGAATGCAGGAAGCACTGAAAAAAAACCAAAACAGATTACTTGTAGAAGTGAGAGCGTAATATTCAAAGGTGCTGGTATTGACGTGCATCCTGGGTGATCCGATCAAAAGCGGACAGCGCTAAATACGTCCGCTCACACCCGGTGTTAACATGCGTTTCGACTAATTGTTAATCAGATCTCACTTTCCTACAACTTATTTCAATAAACACGTAAGTCACTTCATAATCTGCTGAGCATTAAAAAAAGAAGGATAAATCAAAGGCTATTGGCGAATTCCAGAATAAACAAACCATCTAGGAAATTTGTAATGAATGCCATAATACTTAAAATGAAATAAATATATCTATAAATTAATAAATTAATAACTATTTCAATTTTACTTAATGCGTCCTTTTATTTTTGAATAATTCCACAATTCATAATGTTTATATTTTACGTATAATCTTTAAACTGTATTTTGTAATAACATTGCGATTTTCTCTCAGCAGTCATTATTATAAAATATTATTTCACATAATGCAAATATGATTCCTTAAATAATTCAAATTATACTTCACACTACTTTTCATGTTGTAGGCATGGATTTTTATACCACGTCAACACTATACAAATGTACGTATTAAAAAGGTCTTTCAATACTTAGGTTAATACTTTTCTATTCAAGAGCAAACAGGTTCAGTCTGTAATGTACTATGTTAGTTGCCATATGACAATAACTCAGATTTTAATCATGACCAATGAAGCTCAAAATTTGTGATAATTTCAGTGAAGCAGTTAATTGTTATGTCTGATATGTTATTACCAGGTGTGAACAGGGCTGGTAATCCAATTTTATGACAATTTAGATCAGTGTGTCAGGGCAAAAAAATCAGAACGTCAGACATATTTTCACATTAGTCCTGTCCAGAACATTCAGAACCATTCTAATGAAGTTCAACTGACTAGCTATCATTCTCAGCCTAGATTACCATGTTTAACACCACCTAAAAAACACTCACCATATTTTTTCACTTCAAATTCTGAGCTGAACTGGTTTTGAGGCCAGCTGTCAAACTTTGCAAGAATCTTCCATACCCCCTCACTACAAAACAAGCAAAGAAAGTTATTTTTAAAAATCATCCATCCATTTTCTGTACCCCCTTGTCCTGTGTAGGGTTGCGGGGGGGGGGGGGGGCAGAGACTATCTCGGAAACTACAGGCACAA
>JAODJW010000035.1:18871802-18882648 GCA_026777045.1 Hyperopisus bebe | reverse complement strand
TGGCAAATGTCTCTCAGAAAACCAAGAGTGGCAGATTGACCATATAGGGCCTAATGTCACCAACACAGAGGTTGTGCCGGTAGGCCCATCAAAGACTAAAATAGGACTTGTATTACAATCAGAATACAGAAGCAGTGTAACAGCCCAGCTGGTCAACGATTCAGTTCTTCATTGTATAAAATACATTCATTTTTGGTGTGTAAATTGTAGAGTCACTGACCTCTGAGATAAAGAAGTTGGAGTGTGTCTCCTCTGCCGCCCTCCTGATAAGTTCGTCAAATGGCAGAGTCCTGATTCAACACAGATTAGGGCGGGAAGGTGAGGGAGCAAAAGTGTTTTAAATCCGTAGTAGCATTAAGGTAATAAAAAGACCTGCCAGCATCACAGCTGATAGAGCCATCCTTATAAAAGTCTGTACTTTTTAGTATTTATATTAAATACAATGTGACCTAGTTTGAATTAAATTAATAGAGATGGCACGGTATCATTTTGTCCTGGTCCGATACCGATATTAATCCGGTATTTCCCCTCCTCTTTATCAACTACTAAACATTAAATGAGATATTTGAATCAATTTCAATTTACATGACAAGCTATCTGCAATTAGTATTGTAGCGGCATTATATTTCATAAGAGTAAGAAATATGGTCACGGTACTCAAACAAAAGCTATGCCACTATGTTAGGGGAAGAAATACGCAACCAACATGATCCACGTAAGTCTGGTTTTTATTGTACTCGGTAACAACTTTTAAAAACTGAAAAGATTTTCTTTAATTGCAAGTTGTGCAATCTGTTCTCAAATTAAATATAATAAAGCAATCGACCATAAAAATATCACCGTATACCACTACCACCATTTCAAGTCAAAAAATACCAGACAGCTCCTATGCCCATGCATTGCTGAACGACTTGCCATCGCGTGACCTCACTCATGTTTACGGTATGTAGCAATTTATCGCGACATACCGTAAACATGCCTTTTCGCGAGCCTTTTCGCGAATTCGCAGGCTAGACCTATATCGGATGGAAAATCGCATCGGTTTCTTATTCCCCCGCCCTCGATATCCAGCATTTGGCCTGATAACCATAGTGGGTATCGGATCAGTGCCATATCTAGTAATTAATAATCCTTAATCTGATTGTGATGCACTGCTTTCTATTGGATAATTCAATTTGAGCAGGATTTGAATTGTTAGTTTATGTAGTATCGCTGTTATTCCCATTCAGATGTTATTCAAGATATTTGGAAAAGGACAGATAGACTTCTTAAAATAACACCTGCTCGCTTTTGATTGGATGTGCGAAATCATCATTCAGCGGGTACACATTTCCTGCACTTCCATCATCATACATTTACGATTCTCCATGGTTTTAAAGCACCTGTAAAGGAAATTCTTGTGCAGAAAGTCCATCCGTGGCTCAGGGGACACGTGGACTGTCACCGGCTTGGCTCCGCCTCGGTCTGCGAGGTAGTCAACCGTCCACTTGTCACAGCAAGACCCCAGGGCTACGCCCTTCAAGAGGGCTGGGCGGCGCTGGGAAGAGGGGGCATCTTTAATAACCTCGGCTATCACTGTACTAGGATATGCGCGGATTACAATGGATAATCGATTATTGCATATCTATTTAGTGATATATGGTTGTTCACTATTTAACAAAAAAGTTTGAGTTTGCAAAACTTTCAATATATAATAGATACACTGAGGCATTTCAACGGCTCCTGTATCTAAATACGGTTGCGATCTGTGGTTATTTATGCTCTTTTGTGACTTTACCATTGTGTAAATCTCCCGAAGAAATAGCTCTTTATCCACTCCTGTATAAACAGGCACAGCCAGCTTCACTTGGCAATCCATCATAGATTTACAGAATACAAAATCCACAGAACACGACTTGTCGCTTTTTGTAACGATTTTAAAACACGTGTTACACTGAGAACACTAAGAACTTCCGGTTTTAACGTTCAAAATAAAAGTTCTAATTAACATTATCTCTAAAAGCATGCAGTGTCGTGTTCAGAACAAAATTATTAAAGGGTTCATCTGAAATTAGTGAGTGTGACAGCTCTAGGAGTCACACGTCATTTTTTCGTTATATGTGTACATATATGTATATTTAAATCGTTAAATGTGTACTATAAAGATAACAATGTTCAGTTGAATTGACATACAATCCTTGCGCTCAGATAGAAAATACAGCGGTTGTTTTAGTTCTGCCTAATTCATGTACCTAATCACCAGTTCCCGTTCAAATTTCCTAATTCGTGCATTTAATTATTTAACATTTCGATCGCCTTTTAAAGTAGTTGAAACATCAGCGTTTGTCAACTTTTATTTTAGTATAAAAACTCAGCCAATGGAAGCAGGAAATGAAAGACCGGATATGCAATTGCGTCACTATACATAGGGCGATTTATTTATATATATATAAAAAAATAATGTAACAGTGGATTGCCACACACTCTTGTCAAGTCCCCTTGAGTGACTTTCTTGCTAAATGCGCTATATGTAAAGCTCAAAAGAATTGAATAAATGGTAAGTGTGTATCCTATTGCATTCCTCCGGATTAGAAATTTATAACATGAAGCATTCTTCCAAATAGAAAACCGGGAATGGGTAACCTCAGTTGGTAACTGCACCATTTTAGTGAGTAACTTTTTGTAACTTTTGAGGAAATATATACGACCTGCACTTATTTTAAAAAATGAAACAATATAGGTTACACTATATATATATAGGAGACGGCACGTTTTTCATCTTAGCAAAGGTCGCAATTAAATTATTGCAAAGTTGGAAAAAAATTATTGGTGAAGCACAGCTTCTGCTGGCTTTTTCTATAATTCCTTCTAGTGATATTAATAAATTCTGACTTTATTCAATAGAGTTAAATTGTGTTATGTGGAAAAAAAACGATTAGATATGTACTAAACATCGAAAAATACGAGATATAAGATTTAGTGGATGATTGTTAATGGCGTTTTAAAATTTTAAAGCTTCCCGGAAAATTTGTGCCACACAAAGTTACTGAGCATCGGGAATGCATAACACAACAATCAGATATCATACAGCAGGAAATTCTACATAATTTGATAAAAGATAGTAAATACGTCTGTGAAACGGAAAACAATTCACCATGAACAGAATGATTCAAAATGTTATTTTATTCACAACTTTTCATATCACGAATGATTGTATAATTTCATTTCCAGTGTGCTGTAGAATAATTTCACAACGAATTATTATTTCACATGCAAAACTTGTTCAACTTTTTTCAGTCAAATCCCCATTGATCTCAAAAGATAAATCTCATGGGAAAAGAGAGGAAGTAGTTTTATTCAAATTTAGCCTATTTTCGTTTGCATTGGAATAGGCCTGTGTAGAGCATCAAATGACGAACATTGCAAATGTAATACATTTTTGTGAAAGCGGAGTTCTGCCTGCGTTCTGTTTGATGATAGTTTATCTAAGCATGCCAAGTGGAATACGTTTTTTGCTCACGGGTAAGCAATTGTGCTTACATACCTAGCAATACATTTACAGAACATTGCAACAGATATTAGACTGTATATATTGAGCTACACAACAAATTTATATTATAATAGTATACAGTACTATTCATTTGCATTGTGACAACTGCGGGACGCAGACGTCATTTGTGCCCTTTGTCATTTCACGTCTTTTCAATTTTACGTTTACAGGTGAAGAATCCACAGTTACTGCCCGCGGCTGTGTATTACTCTGGACAGTGATCAGCCGAAGCCCCGCCCTTTATTTACGTCGCCGAACATTTCGCAGCCTCATTGGCTCGCGTTTCCGCTCCGCTTCGGCTATTGGCCGTCAATCGCGTCTGTCATCGCGAGAAGCTGAAACTGCCGTTCGCAAACACGATAGGTTCAGGTTGACGCCAGGTGCTGGAATGAGGAAGGCGGAACATGGACTCGGAATGACAGTGGTTTAAGCAAGAGCTGCCGGAAAGCAACCGAAACCAAGAGGCGGAGAAATGAAAAGCATCACGGTGGCCTTTTACAGCTGTGTCCTGGGGCTTCTGGGGATGGGGCTCCGGGAGCTGATGTGGGGATTCGAGGAGAACAGATGCAGCATGACCTATATGTTCGAGTACCCCGAATACCGGGTGAGTGGATCGTGGGGGTCCGTGGGGGTGGGGGGCGGCTGGGTATAACGCGATGCACAACATGCATGAGTATACGTAGCGTGCACGGTGCTGCAGATATCTTTTTTCCGGACGCCAGAATCCTGCAAAGGACCGCTCCGAAGGCAGCTGTTCTGCACATGTTGTGAAAGTGGCGTGCTGTGTCATTTCTCCGATACAGAGAAGAAAACCGAACCTTTGTCGGATCGAAGTAACTTGATAATTATACCTCCATCGCCATTCCCGTGTTGTCTGGGCGCAGGTTAGTGGTGATGGTCAGTGGAACCAATTGGCAATGGCGATTTGAAGTGGATAAAGAAATTGTCGTTACGTCCAGGCAGTATTTCATTCATTTGGTGGCTGTTTTTTTTCAGGCACCCATGTCCGATCCTTCCCTTACAGTCCCTGTTGATCCTCCTTAAGTTAATTACCTACATTCACGTCCTAGGGTCATCTGTTATACTTCCACCTGGCTACAGCCTTTACTGGATCAGCAGACCCAGTGTCGTGCTGGCGGGTCTTAATTTTCCATTAGGTTTAGGAAGCTACTTTCAACCTGCTCAGAGGGCATCATGGAAATAAATCTGATTGGCAGTTTGAGCTGGACAGTTAACGGCTAACAGCTCTCTTCTGTTTTGTGTCTGTCTGTGTGCACCCCCCCCCCCCCTCCCCCCAGCGTGTACAGCTGCCCCGGCGTGTGGCACATCAGTACCCAGGATACGGGCTCTACCTGTACGGAGAGGGTACCTACGCCCAGGAAACCCGGGGGCTGAAACTCAGCGGCGCCCCCGTGCTGTTCCTACCTGGAAACGCAGGCAGTTACAAGCAAGGTGAGGAGTCCGTGGACCGGCCACGAGCCGGTGTCTAGCTGTCATCTTGCGGGTGGAAGCTGAGTTTGAGATGAGCATGCTCTCTGACCAGCTCCGGGGCCACGTGGATTTCGGCTGACGGATCCTCACGGAGCTTTATGTCATCAGCTCTCTGTATCGTCCACCAGTCTCAAGCATTACTTCTCGATTCGTGCGTGATTTCTTTCCGACTTAAAAAACGTGAGTGCCTAACCAATTAGGGCACATTTGTTATTTCTTGTTTCCTGTGTCAGCGAGGTCCCTGGGCTCAGTAGCTCTCCGGAAAGCAGAGCGCATGGCTGGCAAGATCCACCTGAACGTGTTCACAGTGGATTTCAGAGAGGAGTTGGTGGCCCTCTATGGGGGTAGCCTCCAGCGACAGACACTCTTCTTACACGAGAGCATCAAGGCCATACTCCGCCTCTACAAGGTCAGGACTTGCGGGTAGCGTCAGCATGGCGCTATTTTTTCTTTTTCTTTTGCTTTCTTTTCCACTCATTTTTTTTAAAGTTCCGTTGTCACGTTTGTTCTGAGGATCACAGTGTGATTCTTATGGTAAAATTGTAGGGTAGGGCATCGGGGGATAGAACATACAGTGATGCAATACAAGACAAGCCACTGCAGGACAAACAGCAGTGGAATGCAAGACAGGACAGTGCAGGACAAACAGCAGTGTAATGCGACACTGCGGGACAAACAGCAGTGCAATACAAGACAGGACATTGCAGGACAAACAGCAGTGCAATATCAGAGCGAGTAAACAAATAAGTAATAAACATATGCAACATGACCTCAGTATAAAATGGCAGATGGACCACAGCATGGAAGAATAAATTTGCATGATATGCAAATACAGTTACAGTGCAGGTGGAACAACAACAATATACTGGAGGGATGTCGGTCACTGGGTTAGGAATCTGTTGACACGGGGGAAAGAAACTGTCTCTGGATGGGGTGCTAAGGGTGGTGATCTGACAGACGCCTCATATCTCTGTCCAGAATCAGCCCCACCCCCCGCGCAGTGTGGTGCTGGTAGGCCACTCCATGGGCGGTGTGGTCGCCCGGGCTCTCTTCACCTTGCCCCGCTTCGACCCCACACTGGTCACCCTGATCCTGACCCAGGCTTCACCTCACCAGGCCCCTGTGTTAGCGCTGGACGCTGACCTGCTAGGTACAAACAGACAGAGCTCACCCATCCAGTTCACTGCAGCCTTACTGCAGCTCTTTGTGACCATGTCCCCCCCCCCATGTCAGATTTTTACTCCACAGTTAGGAGACATTGGTGTGCGGGGAAGGAGGAGCTCCGCAATGTGACGGTGCTGTCTGTTGGGGGGGGGCACAGGGATTACCAGGTACGCTCTGGCCTGACCGCCCTGCCCTGCCCCCAGGGAGACCCCAGCAAGCTGTCCATGGTGGTAAGCAGGCTCAGAGTGTCCCCGTCACATGACCGCAATCCTGCCGAATGACTGGCAGGCAAACACCATGCTAACGTGCTTCACTGTTGCTGTGGCAACACACCCAGGACCCCCTGCTGTTTTCGAGCGAGCGATTAGCACCTAACGACTTCTCCCTCCTCTCGGTTTTTCCCTCCTTTCCTCTGTGGGGTTCTGCTGAAGACCACTGCTGTGCCCAGGACCTGGGTGTCCACAGACCACCTGTCCATCGTATGGTAAGTCTTTTTTATCTCTGAACACATCTGAGTCTCCTTCTCTAGGCTGGTGGGGTGGACGTCTGCCAATGGGGAGGTTTATTATAAATCCCTGTTAATGTTTATCTCTTTGATGAACTTTATGAGTAGCTAAAGAGCTCTGCATTTGTGTGTTATCCTTGGCGCCATGGTTCTTGCTGTGGTTGTCAGCTAGGGGGACTGACCACTCTGTGCATGTGTGTGTGGTTGTGTGTGGGCATGTATATATATACACAGACTCAATGTCCCCACAGTGTAATTATTTTGACCATGTGGGGGAAATTTTTCCGGTCCCCACAAGGGGAAACTCAATTTTCAAAATATTTGTTACTGCAGTCAAAAAAGGTTGTCGTTGTTGGGATTGAGATTTTTCCCATAGAGATCAATGGACGGACCTCACAAAGATATGAATACAGGTGTGTGTGTGTGTGTTTGTGCGTGTGTGTGTTATCATCTTTCTCAGGTGCAAAGAGCTGGTTCTTGCCACTGTGAGGGCCTTCTTTGACCTCATTGACCCAGACACAAGACAGGTACGTAGACAATATGCCCTTGGTGTCACTCTGTCACCTCCATGTCATTCTTCTGTCCTCCGTGTTACCTGGGCTTGGTTTGTTTTGCACGAGGATACAGACCAGAGGTGGACATTTCAGGTTCAGAAAGTAAAAATCCAAACCAGGATTTCGTTTCAACCAACCAGTTGAGCATAAGAGTCACAGTCACAGAGTACTCAACTGGTTGGTTGAAACAAAATCCTGGTTTGTATTTTTACTTTCTGGACCTGAAATGTCCACCTCTGATACAGACATGGATCAAAGAAGAGAAGCTTTAAATGGGAACAATTTTCCTTGACCATTAATCCAGCACAGAGTCACGATATAAATGGGAACCAGTTATAGAAACTAGATTCATGAAATGGGATCTGCATGGACTGTTTTACTGTGTAATCATTATTTAAAAAGCAGCAAAAATGACTAATCATCAAATCATTAAGCTTATGAACTACCCTATACAGCAGATACAATCACAGTGAGCCTCAGGATATGGGTTTGATGGAAAAAGATTATTTGACTTTGATGGATTATATTTAAACGTAATGTTCTAGAACACACAGTGTTTGTTTCTGATCAGCACCCTGTAGTGTGTAGTGATCCTCAGAGAGTGGGTGACTCTGCTGAATGTCACTGTAACCCCGTTTGCAGATACCGGGCTGATCCTGTCCATGTTTCAGGCTGTTCGACTAGATCAGTTTGTAATGGTTTTGTAACTCTGGTAAATCAATCGGAAACTGGGAAATGCTTTGGGGGAAGGGGCCGGGGCTTAGGGTTCGGCTGACGTTTCAAGGTTGCTGGTGGATTAAGTAAAAATACACACTGTGTTTAAGGTAAAGCTGCCCTCCCCTAAGAATTTGGTTTCCCCTGCGACATGATCGTGGGTTAGAGTTTATTGTAGAAAGCTGTTAATCTTGAAGACAGATTTGTTACACCACTGAAAGAGTGTTTGGAGCAGTGCAATATGGATGCGGGGCAGTGCAGCGGTAATATATTTACATTAAATACTGTTAATCGACTTCGGTGTTACTTAATTTAAAGTCTGACTCAGATCTGTATCTTAGCATCTGACATGTTTTGTGTGTGTGTGTGTGTGTGCGCAAGTTTTTTTGTTTTTTATTCTTGGCGCTGATGCTGTTCTTGCTGTGGTTATCAGCTAGGAGGACTGATCTGTGTGTGTGTGTGTGTGTGTGTGTGTGTGTGTGCACCCATCTCCACAGTTCACCGAGGACCAGCAACGCAGAATGGCTGTGTTGAAGCATCACTTCATCAGGCATCCAATGCGGCTTTTGGAAGAGCAGCACGACGCGACGGTCCCCTTGCTGTCAGGTCAGCAGCTGGGACCCGACCCCCGGAGCCCTACGTAGCACTAGTCACCCGCTGACGACCTTCTCCCCCCCGTCACACAGGCCCCGCTGAAGCGTGGACGGAGGTCAACGCCCTGAGGCTGCTGTACAGCGCGCCCAAGGTCGGCGTCCGGTCAGGGGCCCCCAAGCTCTCGCGCTTTTTCGCTTTCCTACGTTGAGCGCCATGTCGGGCTGATGTCGCTACACGTCGTTGCAGGAGCCCAGGGTGAAGTACTTCCTGTTCGCCCTCTCTGGCCGCAGGAAGGCTTACAGCCACTTCCACTGTCGGAGCAGCAGTCTGGTGAGATGAAGCACCGTGCGGGGACATGAGGGATGACTCAGGGGCGCTACCTGGTGGTAAGTGATGGGACTGGCGTGTCGTGACGGCTGCCGTTCCGCTGTGTGTTGCAGGAGATGAGCAGCTGGCTGTATGGGTGTACCCAAATGAACGCCTCCCTTTGGTGAGAAGTGCCCCCTCCTCTGCCCTCACCTCCTTTGTTCAGGGAGTCCTGTACTCCCCATTTTTCACCATTTTCTGGATATTTCAGCTACATTCTGGCATAGCAGAGGTCCCTCCCAGTTTATGTTTGGTGCTGGTTAAGCCGAACCATCCATCCATCCATCCATCCATTTCCTATGCATGGTCACGGGGGTCCAGAGCCTATTCTGGAAGCTAAACCATTATATTATATAAAAAAAGAAACATGGTATTTCTTTTCCTCAGAATTTTTTCATTTTAATGATGAAACAGCCCCGACTTCACATATGTCAGGTGTCTGGTCTGCGTAAGTGCTGTGGCTTTTTTCGTGGTGACATCGTTTGGGTGCGTGTTCATTGTTTTGCCGGTCCTTGCCAAATATAATACATTTTTTGCCCTGTTTTTGTGGCGCTAATATTAAGGGGCAGTGGACTGAGACAGGAAGCACAGGTAATTAGTGAATGATTTGCATTCTTAAAGTGACCCGCGCTCTCTCCTGTCAGTGTGCACGCCATAGACCTGTCCTGGGGGGCAGAACTGCTGCCCGCCTATAAGGTAAGCCCTGTCCCCCGGCACTGTGGGCACGTGGGCGACCCGTGCAAAGGCCCCTGTGAGTCACCCAGCCGTCTGCCCGCCCCCTGTCCGCAGGTAGTGACAGTGAGGCTCAGTGACCTGTCCTCTGTGTCCCACCTGGTCATCGGTGCCTCTAACCCTGCTGGTAATCAGGTAAGCCCCCCCCCCCCCCCCACACAAAGTTAGTTACACGTCTGGGGCTCTGACTTCATGCCCACATGAGACAGTGAGCTGCATCCTGTCTGTATCCCTCTCACAGTTCAGTGTGGAGTGCGAGTGGCTCAATTTGGACTCCAGGACGGTGTCCACACCTGTGCCGCACGTCCTGTCCCTCGGTGAGTGTCCCACATGTGGCCGGATGCCTCAGCTGCTCCCCCTCCCCTTTTGCTTTTCAAAATTCAATTAGAGCTAAAGTTTAAGGGTCAAAGCTATTTTTATACCACAGAGTAGGACAGTCTGGGTGCCTGAATGTACTGCCCACTATTAAAAGTGTAACATGGTACTGTACTCCTCCAGGCGATTTGGATGTTAAAATAGTATCTGGTAACACTTTACTTGAGGGGTCACAAATAATGTAGTAGTACACTCTTACTTAATGCATTAATTAACCAGTAGCTAAGTGTTATTTGTGTACTGACCCTGTGTTTGTTCTTCATTAATCAATCATAATGGTTCATGATTTGTACTTGAGCAGTAACTGAGTTCTTGTTTCTTGTGCACCCTCAAGTTACCAGTATCTTTGTTTTTTTTTTAATGTACATTTGTTAATTTTCTTTCCATTTTAATGTTCTTGTGACATTTCATATCCTGTCTTGCTGTCATTAAGCTCTGCCCAGATCAGCCATCCCACCCCCATGCTCAGCCAGAACCCCCCGCCAAAGACAATGCGCTCGTTTTATGGTCTCTCGTATAATGACAGTAATAATTTATGGTCCGTCTTGCATCATCAATAATGAATTCTGGCATGAGTTTTACACAGAGTCAGTGCTGACAGCTGTGTTATTGTCACTCAGTGGGACGCCATTTAGCTCTGTAACTCTCACTGCTTTGTTCTTGCTTTGTTAGAAGTTGCATAGCTCCTGCACTAGTCCTGTTTACACTCGTGCCTGAGGTCAGACACAAACACGCCCCCTGGACATTTTGCATGTAGGCCAGGGGTGGATCTACAGGGGGGGGCAAAAGGGGGCAGCTACCCCCCCCCCCTCCCCCCTCCCC